>OX246743.1:4272517-4305017 GCA_945910005.1 Isoperla grammatica | reverse complement strand
CTCTTGCGATTGTGCAGCTCTATCAGTAAGGTCAGTAAGATATGGCTTCTATATTGTAACATCTCTTGCACTAGTGCAGCCCTATCACTATCGGTAAGGTCACCCCTGTTATCAACACACCCCACAGTAATTGGGCAGACATAACCAACACAGCTGTATAAAGCGAAGGCGGGCGCAGTAGTCATAACAAGTTCCAGAGCCGTCTCAAGGAATGGCGCACATCTTTCTAGTGGTCTCTGTGGTGGGGTGTCTAGCGGGAGGTGAGTTCTAGAACCCTATCTCACATCCTTCTCGTGGTCTCTGTGGTGGGGTGTCTAGCGGGAGGTGAGTTCTAGAACCCTATCGCACATCCTTCTCGTGGTCTCTGTGGTGGGGTGTCTAGCGGCAGGTGAGTTCTAGAACCCTATGGCACATCCTTCTCGTGGTCTCTGTGGTGGGGTGTCTAGCGGGAGGTGAGTTCTAGAACCCTATCGCGCATCCTTCTCGTGGTCTCTGTGGTGGGGTGTCTAGCGGCAGGTGAGTTCTAGAACCCTATCGCACATCCTTCTCGTGGTCTCTGTGGTGGGGTGTCTAGCGGGAGGTGAGTTCTAGAACCCTATCGCACATCCTTCTCGTGGTCTCTGTGGTGGGGTGTCTAGCGGAAGGTGAGTTCTAGAACCCTATCGCAAATCCTTCTCGTGGTCTCTGTGGTGGGGTGTCTAGCGGCAGGTGAGTTCTAGAACCCTATCGCACATCCTTCTCGTGGTCTCTGTGGTGGGGTGTCTAGCGGGAGGTGAGTTCTAGAACCCTATCGCACATTCTTCTCGTGGTCTCTGTGGTGGGGTGTCTAGCGGAAGGTGAGTTCTAGAACCCTATCGCACATCCTTCTCGTGGTCTCTGTGGTGGGGTGTCTAGCGGGAGGTGAGTTCTAGAACCCTATCGCGCATCCTTCTCGTGGTCTCTGTGGTCGGGTGTCTAGCGGCAGGTGAGTTCTAGAACCCTATCGCACATCCTTCTCGTGGTCTCTGTGGTCGGGTGTCTAGCGGCAGGTGAGTTCTAGAACCCTATCGCACATCCTTCTCGTGGTCTCTGTGGTGGGGTGTCTAGCGGGAGGTGAGTTCTAGAACCCTATCGCACATCCTTCTCGTGGTCTCTGTGGCGGGGTGTCTAGCGGCAGGTGAGTTCTAGAACCCTATCGCACATCCTTCTCGTGGTCTCTGTGGTGGGGTGTCTAGCGGGAGGTGAGTTCTAGAACCCTATCGCACATCCTTCTCGTGGTCTCTGTGGTGGGGTGTCTAGCGGGAGGTGAGTTCTAGAACCCTATCGCACATACTTCTCGTGGTCTCTGTGGTGGGGTGTCTAGCGGAAGGTGAGTTCTAGAACCCTATGGCACATCCTTCTCGTGGTCTCTGTGGTGGGGTGTCTAGCGGGAGGTGAGTTCTAGAACCCTATCGCACATACTTCTCGTGGTCTCTGTGGTGGGGTGTCTAGCGGCAGGTGAGTTCTAGAACCCTATGGCACATCCTTCTCGTGGTCTCTGTGGTTGGGTGTCTAGCGGGAGGTGAGATCTAGAACCCTATGGCACATCCTTCTCGTGGTCTCTGTGGTGGGGTGTCTAGCGGGAGGTGAGTTCTAGAACCCTATGGCACATCCTTCTCGTGGTCTCTGTGGTGGGTTGTCTAGCGGGGGGTGAGTTCTAGAACCCTATGGCACATCCTTCTCGTGGTCTCTGTGGTGGGGTGTCTAGCGGCAGGTGAGTTCTAGAACCCTATGGCACATCCTTCTCGTGGTCTCTGTGGTGGGGTGTCTAGCGGGGGGTGAGTTCTAGAACCCTATGGCACATCCTTCTCGTGGTCTCTGTGGTGGGGTGTCTAGCGGCAGGTGAGTTCTAGAACCCTATCGCACATACTTCTCGTGGTCTCTGTGGTGGGGCTTCTAGCGGGAGGTGAGTTCTAGAACCCTATGGCACATCCTTCTCGTGGTCTCTGTGGTGGGGTGTCTAGCGGCAGGTGAGTTCTAGAACCCTATCGCACATCCTTCTCGTGGTCTCTGTGGTGGGGTGTCTAGCGGGAGGTGAGTTCTACAAGCATCTAGAACATTAATTACTTCATTGGTTCATGTGTATATGTTCAACTGCACGCATAAAAGTGATGAAAAATGGGTAATATAGAAAAAAAAATCCTTCTATGACATAATTAATTTTATAGGAATCCATATATATATATATTTTATTCTTGTGTTGTGTTGTTGTGTTTGTGTTTATATGATCTCAATTTTATCCCTATATACACCAGCTGTACCTGATGTGTGCCCCTCTTCGGGAGATTAACTAAAGGTATATGTTAGGATGTATTCGTAGTGTTTCATAAGAGACACCATTGTCAAACTCTATTGCGACACCGACACTTTATTCTCCAATAAATCAGCCATTATTGGAGCAACAGTCAACTCTGACATCTGGGTAAGATCTGCGTTACTGAATGAATGGAGCGGATCTGCGAAGACCTCAAAATATGTTCAATAGTATTCAACTATTTGTTTGCTGTGCTGTTTGTTGTTTTATGGGTTGTTGTTTTTGTGATTTATGTGATCTGAATTTTGTTAGTTTATAGACCTTTAGGTCTGGAATAAAAATATCAAATAATATATTTTTTATAGTGTTGTCTTTCTGACCAAGTTTGAATTTCTAACTGTATTGTTTCTTTCTTCTTGATGATCAAGGCGTGCTGGGTGCTCCAGTCGACACCACCACACCTGCGCCACCGAGCACCACACCTGCGCCACCGAACACCACACCTGCGCCACCGAGCACCACACCTGCGCCACCGAACACCAAACCTGCGCCACCGAACACCACACCTGCGCCACCGAACGCTACACCTGAGCCACCGAGCACCACGCAAACGCCAAACAGGTCAACGATCAACTTTGCAATTGACTTCGGGAAGAGCGACAAAAATGATCTCACTGCTCTCATCGTCAACGTGAAAGCATTCTTGAACAAGATCGAAGATAATATTCAAGATATTCAAGACATAGATTCGTCAGCTGAGGATTTTGAGGGAAATGATATTTCCGAAGACTTCGGGAAGAGCGGGAAAAATGATCTCACCGCTCTTATCGTCAACGTGAACGCATTCTTGAACAAGATCGAAGACAATATTCAAGATATTCAAGACATAGATTCGTCAACTGAGGATTTTGAGGGAAATGATACTTCCGAAGACCGATTTCAATTCAAGGCTTTCTATGAAAATGGCAAATGGGGTGGTTTTTAGGGCCGGTATTTCAATGTCCAGTTAAAGTGTCAAGTAAATTTAACTGTCAGGTAAGCCCAGTTTGGTGTATTTCTATTGGCCGTTGTCATGGTGAAAACAATTCAACTGAAGAGAAAATTTTAACTGGACATTGAAATACCGGGCATTATAATTTCTCTTAAACAAATAATAGGATTATTATGAAAATTTACCTACTTGCAGAGGGATTTCATATCTACGCATGGTATTAAGTATATTTGTGATTTGTGACAAGCCTGTTCAAAAATAATACACTCACGTTTGAATTATGCAAATAAATTACTTTCGTCAAAAATGTTCGGCGAAATAATATGGAGAATCTATTTAAAAATGGGTACATTATTTTTGAATAGGTTGGTGACAAATGTACTTAATGTCATGCATGGATATGACATCCTTCTACAAGTAGGCAAATATTTATAATAATCCTACAATTAGTTTAAGAGTAATTAGTTGACGGCCAACGGGGCAATACATTTGTAAAACTCCTACTGCCGAACGCTCTTAGAGATAAACGCGTGAAAATCATTCGGTGCCCAAGTTATTCCACTGGTGAGCTCACTCAACACAGTTGGCAACGTCATTACTCATTACTCATCCTACAGCCAAACACGGACTAGCTTCAGTAGATCTTGAGGTTCTGTCTTGCGCAAACACCTGACACCTGACCAAACAATAATTCTGATAAGATTTTGATTGAATACAGGATATTATTGTTTTGAAATATATTCTGGCTAACTTCCAGTGGTCTGCTAGAGAAAGGCAGAGATGTATTTAAGAAATTGTTTTCGTTAATTGATTGGTTTCATTGCGGTTACTACTGATGTAAAGGTACAAACAAGGTAAAAACTGTCAGATTGAATTTATTAAATAAAGTGATTGTTCGATCATACGTTATGGCTTATCTCTTTGAAATAGGAACCACCAACCATTGTTTCTAAAACAATTCTTTGCAGCATAATAAATCAAACCTAATGCCCTGTCTCACTACAAAACAATTATGCCATGATATGGTTGCCATGGATTGTTTCTGGGCAGGTTTCTTACAAAATATTATTAACATTTACATTAATATTTAGTTGGAAGTCAATAAGACCGCCCATAAGGAAATTATTGTGGCTCAGTGAGAAATTGTTCAGCCGAACGCATGTATAATAATTAAAATCAATGAAATAGAATTAATTAGACAATCAATTCATTTGTTTTCACTGACATCATCAGACGGACTATAATAGTTTCTATGATATCAGTTGGTAACTGATTGGCTACCTCTATTATGTGTTGCCTCGTAGGACAGGCAGAGTCATCCTGGGTCTAGACATGAAGGTAGTATATGACATTCGCTCTTGCAGTTGCCTCGTAGGAGAAGCAAGATCAATGTTATATGAAGTCAGCTCGTACGATACACAGAGCTGCCCTGAAACTTAGGTCGGGGCGTTTGACGATGCAATCAACTGGTAAGTACTAGCTGAAAGAGCAAGACCTCTCCTTGTCGGTGTATTGTGAGTTTAAAAATGCAGTTAGAAATATGTTGATATGAACAACGATACACACTACCGTGTATGATAAACCAGTTTTCTATTTCGCACTTGACCTTGATAAGTGCGTTGTATTAGCAAACAACCTTGATATTAGGCGTCACTAGATCGAGACATAAGAGAACCGGCGTGACCGGATGAGACTAGCCTAGACAGAACGGTATCGCACGATAAGATCAAATGAAGCTGGACAACCGGAAAGATAATTGAGACATATATCACTTTTTTCTAGTTAAGTTTAAGGAGTGGACGGAAAATAATGATTTTAATGTAAATATAGTATATTTCTGTTTGAAATAATAAGATTATCAGTAATATGTTAGCATACTAACAATATATTATCTATATTCAAATTAATTACAATTAGAATGTATATAAATAATCTCATACGGGATTGTAGTACGTCGCAATGTAATTATTATTCACATTTTGGAATACATTCTGATTTTAAGAAAGAAAATAATTCTCATTAAATTTCGTCTTCGAAAGCGATAGATTTAAATAAAAAAATAATGAAATTATTTAAAAGCAAATATCGAATTAACAAAACCAAAGTTACAACCGTTTGTATTTAATTGAGAAAACGAGAAATACCACGTTTACCTCCCGCACGCAACTACAGTTTCAATTTTCATCACGTTCTTATAATTTGGTTATGATTTTAAATGTCGTTTTTCTTCAATCTCTTGTTTTGTCTGGAAGGTGAATGGCTGAACGTGAACGCCAAGTTCAATAACGTTTCAACTTTCACCTTTCTCAAAGTAACGAGATCAAAGCGTTATTTTCCTTGTTTCGAAAAGATTTTTAATTGAGGAAAGTCAAACATGCGTGAAATATAATGTGCGTTCACAAAATCTTGAAAGGAGAAGAAGAAGAAAGTCATATTCAGGCTAATTTCGCGTGCTAATATCTTGTAAACGAGTGGCGTAATTTAGACTAAACTTTGTAAACTTGTTTGGGAGGGTCGTTCAAACACATTAAGACCACCCGCAGTACTGTGGTGTATTTCGTCGTGGAGATATAACAAGGTGAACTATGTAGTAGGGCCGGACTTGGTTGCGAGGAATACCGGTCATCCGGATCGCATGGAACGCATTACGTCATAGGTTACGGCAAACATTCCTATCGGAAATACATATATGGACGGTGACTGTACAGTCACTATGACTTCGGAACGATATACAATTATTATATGTCTCTCACTAGAAAACAAGTTATTATACTGGATATAATTTATTATTTTAACCGGATAAACTGATAATTTCACATGCACTGAAGGGTAGTCTCCCTGTAAAAACCTACGAAATATTTGCTAAATCCTTTAAAAACAACGATACATACCCGAACTGTGCTTTCGTAAAAACTAAAAGACGGTATTAAAAAAGTTTTAAAGTTTGTGTCGTTACTGGATATAATTAGGCCTACTAGTTTATTGTAATTATTTTAATTGACAATAACAATCGTAATGATTAAAATTTTGTTTCTCCCTCTAGTTTTTAAGTGTTACAAAACCACAATTCGGGCATTTATAACTTTTTTCTTATTGTGTAGCGTTCTAGAGATATTACTTAAAGAAAAGGTTAATTTCGCGCGGTTTTTTTAGTGGGCAGACATATATAGAGGCATATTGGCATGCGGTGTGGCTTCTACCCACTATGGTCAGCAGGCGCCATGTTTAGCAGGCTGTAGTTCTGCGGGCAGACATGTATAGAGGCATATTGGCATGCGGTGTGGCTTCTACCCACTATGGTCAGCAGGCGCCATGTTTAGCAGGCTGTAGTTCTGCGAGGCAGCTTCGGGCGTGGTCATCTTATCCCAGGGCGAGGTCGTCCACGGAATCAACGCTCCCGGAATGTCCGTCTGTCCGCGACCTTCAAACCTCCAGGCGAGCAAAGCGGAACAATAAAATTTAAAAATAAATCCATTTATCAACGATGCGTGATGGCATTTTTTTACTGAACGTGTCGTTATTTGAAACCAACGTGTTTCGTTTACTTGGCAGCAATTAGCATTGATTACAACTTTATACAAAAGAACATTAATTGGGAAGAATTCTCTTTCAGTTGGTTGTGTATTTCATTAAAAATAATGAGTTGTACTTATATTCTATTGGAACTGTGATGTAGATGGGATGCGAGTGAGTCTCGATAAAAACGAATAAGATCTGAGTTTTTGCAAATTGAATAATTTAACTTCTTGAAACAGTTCATCGCAAATTGATTGGTCTTGTGCAGATGCAGTATTAGTTTGTCAATGCTCATAGGCTGATTTACCTGTATTTTAAGTGTAACACAATCGTAGATTTCCGTTATGACGTGAAACAATTGCAAAAATCAATGTAATTAATTTCAATAGTTTCAATAAAATTAACGTTTGTTCCGATAGAGAACTTGTAAATACAGCCATAACGATACGATACAATAGTCAAATAAATGTGTTCTGCAAAGAACACACAAGTTGTCAATGGAATCAATTTAAATACTGTTGGATTTGGATTTGGACCAGGCAATGGGATAACCAATAAAAAGTAAATATGTGTTTATATAATGTTTATTCACCTCTTAAATAAATTAACATGATGAATAAAATACATTACAAAGACTGTTGAAGATAGGAAGAGTAAAAGACGGCGTTCGACCACGCCCACTGTGCATGTGTTGTTGTTGGGTGTTTAATAGACGGTCTTGACGTGGGATCCGTAGGCGAGGGCGGGGGCGGCGTAACCGTATCCGCTGTAACCATAGTTGACGGCGCCGTAGGCGAGGGCAGCGGGGGCAGCGCCATAGGCGAGAGCGGGGGCGGCAGCAGCGTAGCCGTAGTTGACGGCGGGGGCGGCAGCGTAGCCGTAGTTGACGGCGCCGTAAGCGAGGGCGGGGGCGGCAGCGTAGGCCTTGACGGCGACTGGGGCGGCGACGGCGTGGACGGTGGGGGTACGCACCTCAACGTGGCTCACGTAGGGGGTCTGGACGGGCACGTCGACGGCCACCTTCTGGACGGAGACCTCGGGCTGGATCTGGGTCACCTGGGGGGTGATGGTCTGCACGGAACGAGCAGGGGCCAAAACCTGTGGACAAAGAACGCGCACCCTGTATTGTGGTTCTGTGTGTTATAATAAATACTACTACTACCTACTTCCTAGTCAATACGATTAATACGACAAATCACCGCAGAATCGTATTATAGAACAAGAACTATACTCGTATGTTTTCAGTATTCACAATAAAAACACATTGACTTAAACAAAAAGGAATAATTCCGGAAACAGACTCTTGATACTTTTATGTAAGTTCTCAATAACGTCAGTGAGGTCAAACTGGAACATGAATGTCTCATAACATTTATGAAAACAATAATATGAAGGGAGAAAATTTAATTGAAAAGTTTCTTACTACAACAATACACAAAGAAATGTGAAGGATATTCTTTCTAAGGTAGCCATGGCCAAGGAATACCCCAGGGATTTCCTCGGTATTGCATTGCTCAACTCCTCATATCATATCAACAATTAATCTTCAAAGCCTACGAACAAGCACTATTGTGCCTTAATATATACTTATTATTTCCCTCTTTTTTTAACTTTTACCCCCAATACTTAAACTTGATACATAGCAGATATTACCAGATAAACAGTCGAGTTAAGTATAGAGGATTTGTTTTGGTTATGAAGTTTTTTTTTGTTATGGAAAAAAGATTTTAGTAATTTTAATAAAACACACTAATTTTAATTTTAATTTATTTATTTTTAATTTTAATTTTAATTTTAAAAAACTTTTAATAAAACAATTTTATAGCAAGCATCCATAAACAAATCCTATACTTAACTTTACTGTGCCAACTTCACGTGAGCCCATGCTCTGTCCAACAATGAAAAAAAAAATTTTTAGAGGGCTGTGACGCACATCTAGGGGGCAGTGACGCACATCTAGGGGGCTGTGACGCACATCTGGGGGCAGTGACGCACATCTAGGGGGCGGTGACGCACATCTAGGGGGCTGTGACACACATCTAGGGGGCAGTGACGCACATCTAGGGGGCAGTGACGCACATCTAGGGGGCGGTGACGCACATCTAGGGGGCTGTGACACACATCTAGGGGGCAGTGACGCACATCTAGGGGGCAGTGACGCACATCTAGGGGGCGGTGACGCACATCTAGGGGGCAGTGACGCACATCTAGGGGGCTGTGACGCACATCTAGGGGACGGTGACGCACATCTAGGGGGCAGTGACGCACATCTAGGGGGCAGTGACGCACATCTAGGGGGCAGTGACGCACATCTAGGGGGCGGTGACGCACATCTAGGGGGCAGTGACGTACCTTGGTCTGGGAGACGATCTCAGCGGGGGTGGCGATAGCTCCAAGGTTAGGCTTGATCACTTGAGCGTTGTATCCAGTGACGACGGGGTGGCTAGCGTAGTGAACCTGCTTGGTGATGGCGGTAGCGACGGCGGGGGCGGCGTAGGCCACAGCGGGGGCGGCGTAGGCGACGGCAGGGGCGGCGTAAGCCACGGCGGGGGCGGCGTACGAGGCGTAGGCCACGGGGGCGGGGTGCGCGCCGGTAAGGTAACCGGGAGCAGCGGCCGCAACGGCGAGCAGAGCAGACAACACCACCTGGAGGGAGGAAGACGAACTTCAGAAACACATTCACAACAACTGCCAACTGTGTGTAAATGAAATAAGTTTTTTTTTTATATAAAAATGGAAACATATTTAGTTAGAGCCCACTTCCGAACAGGACGTCAATGCGTGCTTACAACGGGTCTTCTTACATTTCGTATTTCTCAATGGGAAAGATTGTCGAACACAAAAAATCCTATTTACTCTATAACCGAAAGCAATGTAAACCTAATTATAACATAACCTTAAAAAGAGTAACAATAAAAAGATATTTAAAAGAACTGCACGGTTTCGTGAACAAAATTACTGTTCATTGCAGCTGGATTCAACTTTGAAACAATGTTTAAGTTAACGTAAGTTATTAGAGAAACGTTATTTTTATTGACAGGCTAAAATAAAACTCGGTTACTGTCGACCTACTATTAAATACCATAATTAATTCCCCAACAAGAACATAAGGCTTACCAGCTTGAACATGATTAATTCCCTAACAAGAACATAAGACTTACCAGCTTGAACATGATTAATTCCCCAACAAGAACATAAGGCTTACCAGCTTGAACATAATTAATTCCCCAACAAGAAAATACGACTTACCAGCTTGAACATGATTGTTTGTGGTCTGTGTTGCGAGTGAATCTCAACTGTGTTCTGCTGCAGAAGTTGATGTACTTTTATACCCCGCGAGTTCGTTCTTCTCGGTGTCAGGGCGTGGTGGTTCGATACCTTGGCCTTCCTGGGGTCTCTGATATCCGCGAGGAGTTACTTGCCGTCCTTGAGACTAGCCTAGCTCACACCTCACACACACTGCCGTTCACACACGACACCGTTGAAACACTGTTAAAGAATAGTCAGGTGAAAAACTAAAAAAATCACCAATGAGTCACGTGCATGAAAATCAGTTATGTGTAAAATAAAATTGATATAGGTTGCTTCAACGCAAGAAAAAAAATACCCGGACATTTAGCTATTCTACTAGATTCCCTTCGCCAGCTCTGCTGCATTTTTCTTCAAAACGTAGAATAGCTGTATCGGTTCTGAGCTCGCTAGCGCCTTCCCGATAAACAGAGCACTCATTGTGTAATGCGAGACCAGCCACAACACTCGGCGACTGCGGACAGTGCCGCTCAAAACAGATGGCAACTTTTCTACACATCAAGACACAAAAAAATTAATTTCAGGGCATTTTATAGAAGTACACGTTCGTACTAAGACGCATGTTATTGGTAGAGAAACGATGCACATTAAACCTTCTGATCGATTTTTGGTGAGTGCCCTATTTTAGCGGTGGTTTTACTATCTCGAGGTAACATTTTTTTTACATGGGAATTACCATGAGAAGAGTTGCTCGGTGCTATTTGGTAGCAACAGGCCAAAGAATCGCGTTTTCTTTAATTTTTTAACCGCCGGCTTTTAAAGTATGGTATCTTTTAGTCATGATTTCTATATTTGAGGGTGAACATATACAAATGGTCGTTTTTTTAGTTTTTCACCTGACTATTCCTTTAACCAATGGGACAGCTATCACACCCCATCGTGTACGTAACGCACGAAAAAGTTGACTCAATCTGAACTTTTCCGTACGCTACGCTAATTATTCTCAATGCAGCCAAACGCAGCTCGTCTCCGAGTCACTCTTTTTTTCTCTCTTTTGATAATCTTTATTTCTCCTCTCACCTACCTCTGTTTGCACGTGATAAAATAGTTCCTGGGCTGAGATTGCAAAGATGTTCAACTATATTTACCGGTTCGGTTATAATCATACCAGTTTATTAAAAATAAACACAACCCCACTTCTACCCACGGACCCATGAGCAACTCGATGAGTGTTCCGTGCTTTTCGTACTTTTAACGTAATTTATTCTTAAGCGGTTTTAAAGGTAGGCCTAACTGAGGAAATAGACAATCGCCTAACGCAGAGTGCGAATTGATGGTTTGGCAGAGGGGTGGGGGCCAAGTATATGATCTGCGTGGGCAGTAAGGGGTCTGGGGTAAAGCCCCAGCCGCCGAAGGTAAACTTTTATGTGGTATTATTGCCCTCGAGATGGCCTTAGAAGTGATCTGAGAGTTCATGATTTGGCTTATTAACGTGAATATATGTTTATGAACGTTACGAGATAAAGTCACTTGATATGATATGAGATGAGATGGGTATCCAGAGGTGGGGATTTAGCCATCCCCGGCGGGGATACCTTTCAGTAGAACAGAGCCAGGGATGAAATTACCAGAGGGCGGAGGGGGGAGATCCTCCCGACCATTCCTGGCCTAACAAACAAGTAACTACATATTTACCACGTTTACATGCAGGTTTGAAACCGTTTTGAAATCGTTTTTAGTTTTCAAACTTCCATGTAATTGGTTTTGAGTCGAGTCGAGTCAACCCTGATTTGAAACTGGGTTGACTTGAAAATTAGTTTTCAAAACTGTCATGTAAACACCGCACCGCCACGTAGACTGGATCCCAAATTGATTCTTTACTAGTTGTATTATAGGCACCGTGCGTTAGTACATACAGCGCGTGCAGTGGCAGAACTTTGCAGTTCGGGAGGAAAAAAACAAAACAAGATCACGCCTCGGCCTACCAGCTGTCATTAAATGGCGTTTATATGGAATTGAGATTGTTTCTTCCGATAATTGTTGCGTAATTGTATGATACATTTACTACGTTTATATGCAGGTTTGAAATCGATTTGAGAACGTTTTGAGTTTTCAAAACAGCATATAAACACTTCGAAAGTGGGTTTGGATCGGTTCGAGTCACGCCTGTTTGCTCGCAGGGGTGACTTGAAAACTAGTTTTGGAAACTGCCATGTAAACACCCCACTGCCGCCAATACGTTTCGACTTGGCGGGCTCATTAGCAAACTAAACCGGCGGTGGCAGTGCAAAGTGAGGTTAGGTTCTCACTTTTCTACCGCGCTTGTATCTTCTAGATCAGGGGTGCCCAACTTAATTTAGAAGTGGGCCACATTGCATGATTATCAAATGTTTGCGGGCCACATCAATTTAAATATAATATGTATATATTTGATTTTTTAGACTTTGTTGGTTGAAAAATATATAATACAAAAATAACTACACATCCGTCCACTTTTCTTTAAATACGCGACACTCACTACTTATTTTAGTCGTTTTAATTCTTGTGATACGGAAGTTTTTAGAGAGTTAGCCGGATGTCGCCAAAGAAAACAATAATACCACCCCCTCCTCGGCTTCCAAGAAACTAGGCTTGACCGAGAACAAAACTAGAAGTAGAAACAAAAGAGTTCTGAGCGTTTTTTGCTGCGAAGTCTAAAATAGTTATACCTATTAGTTATCTGTGGTTATACACTTATAGGCCTATATCTCCACCAAATAAGTTTCAAAACAATTGTTTTGAAACTTATTTGGAATGTGCGTTCAGATAAAATTAAATTTTTTTCGTGGGTTTAGTTGTGTGACTAGAATGTATGATACCATGGAATGGGAGGTGTGGGCCAGATGAAATGGCTTGGCGGGCCGCATGCGGCCCACGGGCCGTATGTTGGGCACCCCTGTTCTAGATGGTAATATATTATATTTTGAGGTCGCAAGTCTTAAAATATAACAAATGTGTGAGGATTACATGTTGTGACAGCTAAATGTGACAGCTTTGTTGTTTTGTTGTTGTTGTTGTTGTTGTTGTTGTATAGATTACCCGCACTGCCCTCTCTGTTGTTCCAATGTCTCTTTAGAAAGCAGTGAAATGTCTTATTGTAAGTGGCGCTGTATACCGGGAAATGTACGAACTAAAAAATGGTTTGAGAACGTATTCAGATCGATGGCATGTAAACGATCGACGGTTTTGGTTTGACTTGAGTCAAAACTTTTTCAAACCTGCATGTAAACGTAGTAATTATTAGTTATGGCTGAAGGGGCAGCAAGAAGTGGCAACACTGGTTGTTGTATTGATGGCTGCACAAATCGGTACCAAAATACATCGATAAGCGTTCACTTTTACAAGTTTACGAGCCTAGCCTAGGCCTACCCATATGCTAGCAATGCTAGGCCTATGCTGCAGGGGCCCGTTCTGTCCACAAAATGCAACAATGATTTTTCTTTCAGTATACCTAACTTTCAATTGCGTACTTAAAAGAGTCCTACTAGGTATAAACCACAACACATGAAATAAAATATACATTACTTACTTCAATTTTAACGTCATAGGGCGTCAAACTCACTGACGTCTGCCTGACCACTTTCGACGTTATAAAACTAACCACACCATCTCGAGTTTCCGTTAAATCAAAAACATGGCCAGTTTAAATAATCCTTGCCCTTCAATAAATAATTGCTTTGCCTCGTAGCCTGGATTTATTTTATTAATAATAAAGACCATTTATTTATTTATTTATTTATTTATTTATTTATACCTCCCGCGTGGTTTTCCATTGCGACGGTGCAATGTTTTCATAACCGAGGTGCGCCAGTCTGACACATGAGCGCTTCAATCGATCTCACTAGCGCGCTCAGTGGCCAAACACGGTGCCTATAGCTAGCGGTGTGAATTGAGGTTATAGTTGTTGTTGAGTGTTGACGGTCGACTTGACGTGTGCGTATGTGCCGAGTGATAAAAATGTCGGACCGTAATAATATGTGGTCAAATGCAGAAGTCTGTAAAGTAAGAAAGTATGTTGGACCTTATGAAAATAACTAGGAAAACGCTCTGTTTGACGCGTTGATAAGCGAGCGCGTCAATATCTACGAACTTTCTGGCGAAAAGTTTTCAATGCTAATACAAACAACAATTAACAACAATTCAAGAATGCGCATTGCAAAAATTGTTCTTATTTCCATGGCTATTATACTTTCCGACATTGTTGTATGCAGTGCAATGTGCGTTGCTAAGAATTTTCGTGGTCATGTTTTCGCCGCGGTCCGCCACCGTTACTAACAGTTATTGACAGCAATAGAAATGTAATTTCTGCCTTTAATACGTATCGGATCGCGTTTACATTAGTATATTCGTGACCGGACAAAAATGTACTATAAGATAGCCACCTCACATTTTGCCGTTACTGCGTTTTAGAAAAATATTTTCGAGTAACTTTCGTGTAACTTTTCCAATACTTATCAGATCGCCATTACATTTACATATTCGTGACCGGAAAAAGCTGTTGAAAAATCTAGCTATCTCACATTTTGCCGCCATTTTGTTTCAGAAAAATATTTTGCAGTAACTATGGTGTAACTTTGTAACTTTTCGAACGATTTTGCCTCAAAACTATACACCTTCAATCCACATCGAGGCTTGTAGATGGTCCAAATTTCAAGTTGATCGGACTTTCCGTTCGACCGCTATGGACGGACATAAAAAAAAAAAAACAAAAACAAAAACAAAAACAAAAAAAAAACAGAACGAAGTGCCATAAGAGTCAAGTGGAAACGCTCGCTTCGCTCGCTTAAAAAAAATTATTCATCATCTGGATGGGAAGCAATTTCGCGCATTAGAGCTCGCCAACAACAACAACAACAACAAAATATCGATCTTTGATTGGTTATCGCTCACTCGGCGATGGTGTTCGAAGCCTACAGGGTTGGTTCAGTCACTTTCAATTAAAGTCCCCCACTGCAAATCAGTTTAGTTACTGAGTGGGTAGACTCTAAATGTGAATTTATTTATTTATTTTATTTATGTAAATCACGTATAGCAAGCAGTGTGCCAAATGGCGCTGCCTAGAGGTAAATTTAGGAAACATATTGGGATTGAAAACGTTTTCAGAATCACACTTTCAAAACTACATGTAAACGCGTTTCACAAGTTTTGAAAATAATTTCGCAGTTGCCCGCCGTGGCTTCGCTCACGACAATTATTGTGTTGCACAAAATAGTGAAACGCGTATTTCTTTATATATCCTCTTAAAAAAATAACCCGCCCCTTTTCACATCATTATTTTGATTTTCGGGAAACGGTAAAACACATGAATGTTTCTTTATTTTTAAAGGAGAATATATAAATAATGATTTTCACGTCCGTAACATCTTCTCTTTTTTAGGTTTAAGTGTACTCATAATAAAATTAAACCCCACTTTTTTGTCCCCCGCAACTGGATTTGAAGAAAATGGTAGAACTTGTGTTGTTATATTCTACTAACGGGACCGCGTAAGGTGGTGCTGGAGGTGGCTGTACTATCTCTAACGGGACCGCGTAAGGTGGTGCTGGAGGTGGATGTACTATCTCTAACGGGACCGCGTAAGGTGGTGATGGAGGTGGCTGTACTATCTCTAACGGGACCGCGTAAGGTGGTGCTGGAGTTGGCTGTACTATCTCTAACGGGACCGCGTAAGGTGGTGCTGGAGGTGGCTGTACTATCTCTAACGGGACCACGTAAGGTGGTGCTGGAGGTGGCTGTACTATCTCTAACGGGACCGCGTAAGGTGGTGCTGGAGGTGGCTGTACTATCTCTAACGGGACCGCGTAAGGTGGTGCTGGAGGTGGCTGTACTATCTCTAACGGGACCGCGTAAGGTGGTGCTGGAGGTGGCTGTACTACCTCTAACGGGACCGCGTAAGGTGGTCATGGAGGTGGCTGTACTATCTCTAACGGGACCGCGTAAGGTGGTGCTGGAGGTGGCTGTACTATCTCTAACGGGACCGCGTAAGGTGGTGCTGGAGGTGGCTGTACTATCTCTAACGGGACCGCGTAAGGCGGTGCTGGAGGTGGCTGTACTATCTCTAACGGGACCGCGTAAGGTGGTGCTGGAGGTGACTGTACTATCTCTAACGGGACCGCGTAAGGTGGTGCTGGAGGTGGCTGTACTATCTCTAACGGGACCGCGTAAGGCGGTGCTGGAGGTGGCTGTACTATCTCTAACGGGACCGCGTAAGGTGGTGCTGGAGGTGGCTGTACTATCTCTAACGGGACCGCGTAAGGTGGTGCTGGAGGTGACTGTACTATCTCTAACGGGACTGCGTAAGGTGGTGGTGGAGATGGCTGTACTATCTCTAACGGGACCGCGTAAGGCGGTGCTGGAGGTGGCTGTACTATCTCTAACGGGACCGCGTAAGGTGGTGCTGGAGGTGGCTGTACTATCTCTAACGGGACCGCGTAAGGCGGTGCTGGAGGTGGCTGTACTATCTCTAACGGGACCGCGTAAGGTGGTGCTGGAGGTGGCTGTACTATCTCTAACGGGACCGCGTAAGGCGGTGCTGGAGGTGGCTGTACTATCTCTAACGGGACCGCGTAAGGTGGTGCTGGAGGTGGCTGTACTATCTCTAACGGGACCGCGTAAGGTGGTGCTGGAGGTGGCTGTACTATCTCTAACGGGACCGCGTAAGGTGGTGCTGGAGGTGGCTGTACTATCTCTAACGGGACCGCGTAAGGTGGTGCTGGAGGTGGCTGTACTTTCTCTAACGGTACCGCGTAAGGTGGTGCTTTAGGTGAGAAATGCTATGTTCGCAAGGTCGCTTGGGCTCGATCGATATCTTCATACAAATGCAAATTTAAAGATAATTGTATGTTAATAAACCTGTTTTAGCAAACGTCACCGAGCATATCACAGAAGAGCACAGGTTGAACGTTGAAGTCATTTGTATGGTAACGTTATGATCAGTCCACTGTTCGTGTTATAAGGATTAGTATGAAGTTAACACAAATACCTTAGTATACAATGGGTTATCATTTTCTATTTTAATGTCATTTTATTTTTTTCTTGAGAACGGTACAAGATCTTAATAAAACTGCTGTCAACGCGGAATTTTGTTTTGTATGAACTAAACAATGCTATCAAAAAATTAACAAATTGTATTTGTTTCTATTGTCATTTCAATAAATAATTAATTCTTGATAATTGAATTAATTTCATACATTAACTAACAATGTAATTACAATTACAATTACAATTACATTGTTTGTATGTGATACAAAACCAATTTCCGCGTAGGAATAATTTTTTCAATGGTTTCAATTGTTTTCGATATCAATAGTAAGAACCTCTTTATCATCACCATTTTGTTATTACTTCTGTTTACCATGAATGAAACTGACCTATTAAATGTGTCATACGGATGAGAATTTAATTTAATTAATCGGGTAAAATAGTATTTCCCGGAAATGACTGTTATTTGAGAACGGCTAAGATGATGGTTATAGAGGGAACCACCCAACTCAATTACTCCCCTTATGTCTTGAAGGTAGATCGTAAAATAGCGTAAGCAAATAGAAAAAAATACCATTCTGGTTGAATTATCAGGATCTCGTAGGACGGAGGATTCAAGTAAGGTTAACACTTACCCAAATATCAATTGATATTTGGGCTTAACGTCTTATATTTTTGCAACTTGGCTAATCAAGACGATGAGTGGGTGATAATCACAGATAACTAATTAACTTCGTAGGTGATAATGAAGGTGAACTTGGGGGATCTTTGGAGTAAAGGGGCAAGTAGGAGGGCGCGTGTGGAAAGGGGAAAGGGGAGGAAAGGGGATTGGGGTGTGGAATGCATTTCGTCTGACTTCTCCTCGTCGCTCTAAGTCGGTAAAGTAGAACAGTAGTATTACTACTTTACCGACTTTAGGGCTAGTGCTGTCATCTCGTGGAAGTACGGGGAGCCACCTACTAACAGTGCGAAGTGGACACGCTAGGTAGCGCCACAGTCTCAGGCAGTTGTCCGCCGGTATATAGGTAGACGGAGTATGACGTCATCGCGAGTGAGACCATCATTGAAACCACGTGATGTGGGGACAAAGCCTTCTCGACCAATCCGCGATAGACTGCATTGTTAGCGAGAAGTTCGCAGGTTTGCCGCTAGATGGTGTTAGGTGCGCGGCAAATACGTTTGACATTTGACAAAGGATGTATTATTATTTGTATTTCCTCAGAAATGATTAGTGAATGTACTGTTAATCTTAGTTAACATATTTTTAATTGGCACTTATTGAAAATGATCATTTTTCTTTACACAACGATGTACTGTTTGTACTGTTCATACGCAAACGCTTTAAATTGCCGCGCATCCTGTCCCCACATCACGTGGTCTCAATGTTGGTTTCACTCGCGGCCGGTCGCTTGCATCTGCTTGCTCCGTCTATATCCTATATTACTGGTCTAAGGTTATTCCCGTCGTGACTGAAGGATTTGCCGATGGTATCCTCAGTCATAAGGCGAACGCCAGGATTGAGGCAGATACAAGCAGTACTCAATACTCATACACTCTTCACAACGAAAATGTTCTAAATGAATACTTAAAATTAAGGGTCCACAGTCCACAGGTACCATTTGAATTAAGAACCAAGTTCAAATTTCAAATCAGAAGTTGTATTAATATTTAATATATATACATTATATATACATAAATATTCAAAGTACGAACCGACCATGTTTAAAAAAAGACACATGAAAAATACCATGAGGTGTTTAAAAACATTATTTTTATTGTTTCTGAAAATTTATAACTTTTACCAAAAACATATAATTTAAAAACAATTAAAAAAAAAATAAAAACAAGAAATTAAACAATAAATTGCTAGGATTTCTAGGACGGAAGCTATTGTCTAATTATTGTGAGACTAATCAGAATGGACTGTGTTAAGACGTTACTTTTTATTCCTGAATATTTTCCTGCTTGGTACGTTGGTACGTGATTCTGAATTTATGATATTGTGTCCATCATTTTCTATAATATGCAATCAAACTCTTCATTGTTAAAACAATTATTTTAAGTTTTAAACGTATTGTTTCTATGAGTTAAGAAAGAACGTTATATTTTTTTAATCTAACAGATAACAAAACTCCATGTTAAAATATTAATTTTTCTATATCTTTCAATACAGTTTCGAACTTTATATTAGTTTAGTTTAGTCAGATTAGAACAAAAGACAATACAATATTGCCTATTGTAAAATGTTTTTGTTCTTGTTTAACTTACATAGTCATGCCAAAAGAATGGTGTGTTTTAAAACGTAGCATTACTACAATATTCTCAACATGCGGTAGACGTGTATAAGCCTGATGAGCTCCAATTGGTTGTGAGTCTGCCAGCTATATTATTGTGTCGTGACATACTGAAGACATCCACAGATGTGGACAAAACATGGCGGCCCTAATATCTCAATTAAAGACATCCTAAGGCAAGATCCTGAACCCGTTGTGGTCTGCTTCCCAGTTGACAGAAACCGGAACTCCTTCGGGACTCTTGTAAGAGTAACTTCCGGTTGAAGCGATGACGTATTCCCATCCCTCGTTCAGGGTGACGAGACGACCTTGTTCCTTGACCTCCAACCCTTTGCCGTCGGTGTACCTGGGGGAGGGTTAGACCATGAGTGAGCAACCTTTCTTCCCTGATGGCTGACCAATGCACATTGGATGACCACAGCGTATTAATCAATACATATTTCATAAAACAAAATTTAACTATTAAAATTAATATTACATCTATAAAACAAATTGACAAATGAAATTTAAAATGCACGCTGCATCTCTCAGAACACTTGTGCGTTCCTACTTTCTCCACACTCCACAGCAATGTTGGTTTTGAACTTTAATTATTGCTTTTAAGGTGTTTGATCTTTTTATATCTCATATAATGTGATTACATCATTGCTTGTTCCATTCAAAGCCGTGATTTTTGTTGCGGTATGACATAACTTGGAACTTTCGACGATTCTTCACATTCAGAAGACACATAGGTAACTAATGAGCCACATATGCTCAAGTTACGAAGCAAAAGTCTCTTACCCATAAGAAAACTGGTTCAAGTCGTCCCTGATGTCGATGAATTCTTCACCATTCTTGCGAGAGCCCCCCAACAGATCAGAGCTTCCCTGGACACCACCTAAAGCCGGAAGGGATAACTTTGAAGAACCTACAAAAGAGGGAATCGCACCTGGAGACTTGAGGGGTTTGTCTGAAGTCAGCCGGCTCTTTTCCTCCGCAGTTTTTAGTGAATTGAAGGAGGAAGAAAGAGATGTAGCACTTGAACTGCTTGGGAAACTTGGACCGCCTGGGAAACTTGGACCGCCAAGTGGCAGCTTAGTACGAAGTCCCTCAAATCCAGTTGAAACTTCAAGAGGTGCGACTGCCGGAATTGGGGCAAACTCAACTGGAGTTTTCAAGGTTTTGATTTCAGGGAAATGGCCAAGTCCAGTTGAAACCTTAAGAGGTCTGACTGATGGAATTGGGGCAAACTCAACTGGAGTTTTCAAGGTTTTGATTTCAGGGAAACGGCCAAATCCAGTTGGAACCTTAAGAGGTGCGACTGTCGGAATTGGGGCAAACTCAACTGGAGTTTTCAAGGTTTTGATTTCAGGGAAATGGCCAAATCCTGTTGGAACCTTAAGAGGTGCGACTGCCGGAATTGGGGCAAACTCAACTGGAGTTTTCAAGGTTTTGATTTCAGGGAAACGGCCAAATCCTGTTGGAACCTTAAGAGGTGCGACTGCCGGAATTGGGGCAAACTCAACTGGAGTTTTCAAGGTTTTGATTTCAGGGAAACGGCCAAATCCTGTTGGAACCTTAAGAGGTGCGACTGCCGGAATTGGGGCAAACTCAACTGGAGTTTTCAATGTTTTGATTTCAGGGAAACGGCCAAATCCTGTTGGAACCTTAAGAGGTGCGCCTGTCGGAATGGGGGCAAACTCAACTGGAGTTTTCAAGGTTTTGATTTCAGGGAAATTGCCAAATCCAGTTGAAACCTTAAGAGGTCTGACTGATGGAATTGGGGCAAACTCAACTGGAGTTTTCAAGGTTTTGATTTCAGGGAAATTGCCAAATCCAGTTGAAACCTTAAGAGGTCTGACTGATGGAATTGGGGCAAACTCAACTGGAGTCTCCAAGGTTTTGATTTCAGGGAAATGGCCAAATCCAGTTGAAACCTTAAGAGGTCTGACTGATGGAATTGGGGCAAACTCAACTGGAGTTTTCAAGGTTTTGATTTCAGGGAAATGGCCAAATTCAGTTGAAACCTTAAGAGGTCTGACTGATGGAATTGGGGCAAACTCAACTGGAGTTATCAAGGGTTTTATTTCAGAGAAACGGCCAAATCCAGTTGAAACCTCAAGTGGTGCGACTGCTGGAATTGGGGCAAACTCAATTGGAGTTATCAAGGGTTTGATTTCAGAGAAATGGCCAAATCCAGTTGGAAACTTTAGGGGTGCAATTGCTGGAACGGGAGCAAGCTCAACTGGAGCTTTCAAGGGTTTGATTTCAGGGAAACGGCCAAATCCAGTTGGAACCTTAAGGGATGCAATTGCTGGAACGGGAGCAAGCTCAACTGGAGCTTGCAAGGGTTTGATTTCTTGGAAACGGCCAAACCCAGTTGGAACTTCAAGAGGTTTACCCGTTGGAATTTGTGTAAAGGTCGCTCCAGTGCTTATTGGCGTGAGCGAAGGCAGAGCTCCTAGACGGCTGTGGCTCTTTAAAGGCAGGTTAGTGAACTGGACAGTCTTCACGGGTGTGATTAGTCCACTTTCCGGCCGGACAAGGGGGAGTTGTTGTTCACCCACGATCAACGGTTTCACATTGGGCAATTCACCCAGGAGGACTTCTGCTACGGGAAGAACTGTTTCCCTCGGGATGGCAGCGGCGTAGGGGTAGTTTTCGGCCAGCGCGCAGGCGCCTAGGCTCAACAGCAACAGCGCTCGCTGGAAACAAGGAAACAAGGCAGGACTCTGATTAGACATAAGCGTTCACAAGCATAAACAAGAATATTGATATCTCTTGAAACATGAGGTATAGTGTTTGTATTTATTTGTGATTTGGTTTCTCGTCTGATCTTCTGTACCCTTTGCTTTTATGTCAGGGCATCGTCAAGTCACTTTTAGAAGGTTAGCCACGGCCAAACATTTTGAATAATGTATTATTATCATTAATATATATATAGATATGTACATATTGCAATCCTCTGGGGCTTGTTGTCGCGAATAATTTACTAAAGAAGGAGGCACTGACTTACCCTTCCCTTCCTGACGTTTCGGGAAAGTCACATCTCCCATCCTCAGAGGCCCTCACTCGACGAAGTGCATCTCGAGCTTTGTAGCCGCGAACTGACAACCTGACGCGAAAGTCAGTTCGCGGCTACGAAGCTCGAGATGCACATCGTCGAGTGAGGGCCTCTGAGGATGGGAGATGTGACTTTCCCGAAACGTCAGGAAGGGAAGGGTAAGTCAGTGCCTCCTTCTTTAGTAAATTATTCGCGGCAACAAGCCCCAAAGAATTGCACAATGTAACACATGTCCGCGAAAACTTGAGAATAAATATATATATATATACATAGTTTTACTTTTAACAGAATTAGTTCAATATAAGTTCAAAATCATTGTTCACAACCTTATTTATAAAATAAAATATGTGTATGGAGTAATTTTATCATAGTAAATTTGATTCAGTATATTAATGATGACGTAAATAATGTCAATTGTGTAAATACTTTGGACATGTGTTTAAGTAAGTTGTTGATATCACTCTAATTATGCTCAAACAACTATGATGAATGAAACATAACGAAGGTAAATTAAAAGTATTGACGAGCAATGCGTAACATGGTTCAGCTAAATCCCATTAAGTGGATATTAATGTGGCTCAAATGTTACTCTCAAACAATGGGGTGTTCAGGTCTACAGGGGGTTAACCGCGATGCTGCTTTAATGAGTACTTTTAGTAACACAATGTTCGTTAGTGTTTAAATCAACTTACTGTAAAGAAATTGTTATTTAAAATGAAATCAATTTGTATTGAAAATTAAATAAATAATAAATTAGAAAATATGTACCTATGTGTAATATTTGGTAAAATAGTCTAAGAAGTTGTATGATAATTTTTACTTTGCATCGCTACTTGACTTAGATTTTGGCTGGAGAATTTTGATGCTGGTTCAATCATTGACAACAAAGTAATAGATTTACTGAATGTAATTTTCTAAACACCATATAAAGCTGGATTTATGATTAAAATAAAGTAATTTACGACTAGTTCAATGAAAATAAAATAAATTTGTCTACCCACTCAGCCTCGGTTACAAGAATTATACTATTTATTATGTGCGTCATTTCCTGACGTCTCCAAAGTCGCCGTTACAACACCCATAATCATACCACTTTTACATTGTTCAAATATGTTATCTACACAGATGGCATGCTGAATAAATAGATTTTAAAAATTAGTTATTGATAAAAGTTTAAGTTTTATGAAAAAAAAAATGAAAATAAAAATGTTGTAATACATTAATAAGTTATCTGACGATCACTATATTCAAGAAGTAATACATAATAATATGAAATATGATAATTATAAATAAAATGTGTGGTACTCACAATCATGTTGGTGCTGCTAACCGACTGCACAAGAACACACCCGAACAATGTGATGAGCTAGTAGACATGTCCATCATTTATAACCGTGCGACCCCGCCTTAGTGATCAACAACACCTTCACTTTCATCAGTGACCTTGTTGTGGTTGTGACTTTGATTTCAACCAAATATGTTGCCGTTATATGGTGACATGAAACAGATCTGAGATGCTGAACAATAAAGGTTATTATAAAGATTATTGTAGAACACATGTTTTACATTCATTTTAATTAAAAATGTAGTTGAATTTATTTAAAATTAATACTTTGTTTATATACCGGAACCAAATTGTCACAGTTTATGTGTATGCTAGTATCATATCGATTGATTGAAGTCAATTACTCAAGTTTTGTGGTAATGCTTATATGGTTGACCCGCCTTGGCTTCGCTCACGTAGATTTTAGGATTTTGTACAATAATTGTGCCACACCAAATAGTAAAACAGGTATTATTTTATTTTTAAAGAATAATTTAGATACCAATTTTCAGGTCTGTAACATGCTCGGTTGTTCAGATAAATGTATTTTCATAGAAGAATCAACCCCGCCCCAATTCACACCCATTACTTTGATTGTTGGGAAAAGATAAAACATATGTTTGTGTATTGTATTTTATAATACGAATATAAATAACAATTTTCACTTCGATAACATCTTCTATTTTTTTTTAGGTTTACGTGTAGTCATAATAAAATTTACCACTACGTGTACAGCTCCCCCCCCCCCCCTCAACTGGATTCTAAGAAAATGGTACAACTGTGTTTTTTATTCTAAAAGGATAATCTAATTGCGGAGTGTTACGTCTATAACATTTTCAGTTTTAGAAATAAAAAATTCACCCCCTCCTTTTTACCAGGCCCCCCCCCCCCCGTTTACACCCACCTTAACTTGATTTTAAGGTAATGGCAAAAAAAACATGTTAACTTATTCTTAAAGAAGAATCTAAATACTGATTTTCACGTCTGTAACATCTTCTGTTTACGAAACATACGCATGCTCATAAAATAAATCACCCCCCCCCCCCCCCCCCACTAACTGGATTTTCGAAAAACTTTAAAACAATTATTTAAGTATCTTTAATGGAGAATCTTAATACCAATTTTCACGACAGCAACATTTTCTGGTTTTTTTAGTTTAAAAAATCCCCCTTGTTTTGCTAAAAATATAAAAGCAGAGTTTCTGTATTTTTAAAGAAATATGTAAATACCAATTTTAACGTCTGTAAAATTTTCTATCCTTAGTTTTTTTTTAAATGTAGAAATGCTTAAAAAATGCACCCCCTCTTCTCACCTCCCCCCCCCCCCCTCGCAGCTGGATTTTCAGAATATATATAAAGTATGAAAACATGTTTCGGTAAAACCAATCCAAAGTTTATTTAAAATAATAGTCAACGTTTCGACGACTGTAGCGTCGTCCTTTTCAAGACATACAAAAACAAATAAAAAACCACAACAACCAAAAAACACTTTGAATTGGTTTTACCGAAAAATGTTTTCATACTTTACATTTTGCAACCAACAAAATCTATGAAATCATATATATATATATATATATTGTTGTATTGTTAAATTTATAAATATCGAAAGTCTAAGTTCATATATATATATATATTTACGTACCGTGATATTTGATACTCTCTTGAAGTTACAAACACAGCCCAAGCCGGAAGTCCATCCCTCAGCCTTCTGCATTTAAAACACATAAAACCCACTGGACTACCGGCACCCTGGTCATCCGATGTTCGTTGGACACGACAAATTGTTCTTCTCACTGTAGGGATTGCAACGGTATTCTCGTGAATCACGAGGAACACTTGAAAATATTAACTCCAATACATTCAACTTGAGAGACAATATTGTATTTAATACTAACATCAACTAACATCAAAAGATGGGATAATGATCATATACATTTTTTGTACACACATTATAAACCAGAATAGAACCAAGATTTTCAAAATTGATTGTTGTTACTTTTACCCTTTTACCTTCAACAAACTTTTTTACATACAATTGTGATGTACACTTGAAATATTTCGGTGCACATTTCATTCGCCTGTTATAGTAACTTTTTACACTGAAAAATAACTAAACATCCATTTGAGTTGAAGCTCGCTGGAGGATCTGGCTTCGATCCCCAGTTACAATAGCTATCTCTTCCATGCACTGGCCTTAAAGCTGAATGACACACATGAGTATGACACATGTATAATACGCTGTCACCGATAGAGGTGGCTCAGCGGTAAGATGGGAGACTAATTCGGGAGGTCGCCGGTTCGATTCCGGCCACCGGCAGTTCTGACTGAAGGTTTTCCAAGCTTTTCCTCAGTCGTAAAGGCGAATGCTGGGAATGAGTATTCCTTCCCAGCTATCCAAACACCATAATTTAATCACCTGAAGATGAGCACATCAGGTATAAAGCTGGTGTGCACCGTATATCAGGGATTCCTACGAAAAATGAAAAATAATAAAAATAAATAAAAAATAGAACGTAACGAAAATAAGTATCATCTTTTAAAAATATACTGTCGTAAATTCTCGTGGTCAGTCTTTATTATTGATACCTATAAAGAAAAGTATAGGTATCTTCAATACAATTACATACAATTATTTATTATTATTATTATTACATGGTGTACAATCTCAATGCATAGCGTGGATTTAGTTCGATCGATATTGTAGAGCAAGACACTTACATAAGTAAAAACTTGGGCGTGAAAGTCTGCTTTACAATATGATCACCATTATTTTGTAACGTTATGATCTACAATGTTAACACTATAATACTCACACAATGCATGTAATTCAATCCAATACTAAACTAAAACTATACTTACTATAAACTATACTAAATTACAATACAAGCAATACAATACAATTCAAACGTAGTTGTAGAGTTAGCGTTCGACATTCAGGCAAACTCGACTTACTAAGTTCCGAACATGAAGTTAACCATGTGGAAACATTAATTTAAAAAAAAGCAGGTCATAATTGTATTTCAATAAAACCATGAGTAATTTAGGCATAACAAGAATAGATGTTTCAGAAAGGTATGTACAATATTTGCACCGGTTGACCAGTGAAAGTCTTATTATTAATCTGTTTGCACGACTAACGACATATCTCACTTCGGGACTGACGAAAACAACCCGACTAATTACCTTTCCAGGTATGTGCGAAGGTTACTCTGCCTGAGACCTAAGATACTTGTTAGTAAAAACTGATTTGTTTGGGGTTTTTTTTTTTTTTTTTCAGTCTGGCATTCTGTCCAAATAAATTTTTGTTTATGTTGGATGATGCTCGGGAGATGACAAAAATGTATGCAAAATTTGGTGTTTATACCTTTATTCGTTTGGGTCCCACAGACCGGCAAGGAATTAGCTATAGCCAGCCAGTTCACTGAACAAAATGTATTTTTAACGATCTTTACGGCTTAAGAGCGTTCGGCAGTAGGAGTTTTACGTATGTATTGGCCGTCAACTAATTACTCTTAAACTAATAGTAGGATTATTATAAATATTTAGCTACTTGTAGAGGAATGTCATATCTTTGCATGGTATTAAGTACAATTGTCACCAGCCTTTTCAAAAATAATATACCGATTTTTAAACGAACATTTTCGACGAAAGTAATTTATTTGCATAATTCAAACATGAGTAAATTATTTTTGAGCAGGCTTGTCACAAATGTACACTAAAAACATCAAAACTACTTTCGAACGCTGTTAAAAACTTCCATACGCACCATTCGATCGGGATGAAATTTGAAATAGGTAGTCTCATATGGTACCACACAGAAACATCATTATACTATGGAAAAAACCCACTGATTAAAGGAAATTTGTGGTTCGCTATGGTTTTGCGTCGCCAACATTGTGCACGTCGAGGCGTGCAGTAAGAGAAGCGCTAGCGGAAGCGCTCGCGTGGCTTGGCACGGCGCGCTACCTCGCCCCTACATTTGAAAACCCATCTTTAAAGCGAAGAACAATACTTGTCCTTTCATCAAAGGTAAGTATGATTGTTGGTACTTCGCGTACCATATGGTACACCGTACATATGATAAAACAGAGGTTCCCAAACTAATGACCTACGGACCCCTATTGCTATGGTACCAGATTGGAAGGTCCCCTCCTGCTGCTAAACACGCTTTGAACCCTCCACCAAGGAGGAGGACGGTCACCCACCCTCCTCCTGACCTAGTCCGGTGTTGCTTAACTTGTGTTCGTATGGGGACCGGGCCTAAGCGACCGCAGCTAAACCGTTGGTTGTGGTTAGACTTAACTATTCTTTCTGTTTCTATACTTTCACACACTTCATCATACTTGCGGCCCGCTTTGCGATGCAAACTACCCCCCCCCCCCCCCCCCGTATTAGACGACTGACCCCGGCGATTGATCTCAGTTAAAAACAAATACTCAATAGTCAATAGTCACAAAACGTCAACATTGCATAGGACCTTATCCAAATGTTTGCGCCCTGTTATTTTGTTTTTAGCGTATTACTTGTTTAAGAGCGTTCGGCAGTAGGAGTTTTACAGATGTATTAGGATTATTATAAATATTTACCTACTTGTAGAGGGATGTCATATCTATGCATGGTATTTAATACATTTGTCAACAGCTATTCAAAAATAATGTACTCATTTTCAAACAGATTCTCCGTATTATTTCGCCGAACATTTTCGACGAAAGTAACTTAATTTATTTGCATAATTCAAACGTGAGTATATTATTTTTGAGCAGGCTTGGCACAAATGTACTTAATACCATGCGTATATATGACACCCCTCTGCAAGTAGGTAAATTTTGATAATAATCCTATTATTTGTTAAAGAGAAATTAGTTGACTAAAAACGTCAAAACTACTTCCGAACGCTCTTAAAGGCACAAATATAGAAATTGTAAGCGGGATCGTTATTGTAAATGTTCCCGTTACAACCATTTAGTTATGAACAAGCGGCATTGAAGACAATGGTTATATTCCCATGTGAAACAACATCCATTGGCCGTGGTCAACTGATACATGGATTCCTTTGAAGCTATTATGAGAAGTAATAATTAAAACATTGTGGCCTAGATCCGAGCGATGAGGTGATCAAAGCATTGCCTGTCAAGTGTCATTCAAAGGCGCGAACCTACATTATGCAACTCTGAGAGTTCAAAAACCTGCGGCTGTGACGTCAGTTATCCGTTATATCGGTCAAATATTTTAAGAAGTTGAAAGCTATTGTTAGATTGAACCAGCTGAATCCTTATAATATCACGAGATCTTTATTTGAATCGTTAGAATAATAACTCTCGTTTAGTGAGTGGACTAAATATAATTTTGATTACTCAATTTATGCGCGCATAGTGACTAAAGTTGACACTAGTTGTACAATCACACGGAGCTCGAATATTATTGAGAATTAATTTTAGCCTGTCGATGTTATTTCTAGTCCACAGAGTGTGGTGAGTGTACTGTGTGTGTATGTGTATGTGTGTGTTTGCAAGGTTGTGAGCTATTGAAAGCCGGTAACAGTTCGATACCAGAATGATTGAAGGCGGGAATCTATCGTGCAGCGGATGGAAGAATTTAGCGCTAGTGTCGCGTAGATATTACCATTGATCTACATTATTGGCAATAGGCTTATAATAGTTCAGCGAGTTGTCGATAGAATGCGCCGTAAAAAGAATACTTTGGTGGGAGTTTTCAAACGAGGGTTGTGTCCGACCCGGCCAGTGCGGTATGTTCAAGGCCGGCCGCCTCCCTCCGCGGTCAACATCAACCTTTGAAGACGGCATATAAAGCAATGGGTTTTACTTTCCAGTTTCCATGTCATAATGTTATAACAACAATAATACACAGTGCTGGAAGTAAGTATCTGATAAAGCTCAATAAGGACTCGTTTTTATTATGCACATATTACATGCGTTCGCTGAATGTCACAAGTGAAAATGTAAGTTACGGGGTGGGGATAGTTTTGCACTCAAGCTGGAGGGACACATTTCCAGACTGAAAAAGCACAGAGGGTTTGGAGGGGCGGGGGGGGGGGGTCTGCTCCCATATGTTATAAAAAGGAATATATACAATTAAAAATTATATGAACGACAAATATAATAAAATATAACATGCACCCAATAATGCCTAAATTCGGTTTCTACAGGTTGTGATTGCAATACCAATTATTATAATGTATTTGAATGACTTTCAAAATAAATTCCTTACTTTTTGCGGATAACGTAATCGGCTTTTGCACTTTCGAGGCAACTAAGAATGTGGCGAATTTTATACAAATCAGTCATCCCGCAAAGTATTCCGAAAAGTAGAGGTATCTATATTATTGATGTGATGTATTAAAATGTGTACTGCAAAACATATAGATCAACGTAGATAATCTCTTGGATGTTGCAATGAGTTTGCTCCAACTTTTTGACCCCCATGCCTACGTTTTTGTCAATTGAAAGTGGAGTAGCAGTGTCACTATGGACGTATAGATAGGTACGTGTAAGAGCAATAAAAACAAAATTAGCATCCCAACAACCCGAGAGATTATATAGTTTACTCTATTTATTTTTTAATTCCCACAATAGTCACCGGCCGACTAGTGCAATGTTATTCATCAACATGACGAATAACCTTACATCTCACATAATAATATGTACAGTAGACACGATACAAGGGCGGTGATGTATACAATGTACACAATACACAATCAAGATGAAACGACGGTGAGACACAGTTCGTTGGTAGCATAACAGTAGACACGATACAAGGGTGGTGATGTATACAATGTACACAATACACAATCAAGATGAAACGACGGTGAGACACAGTTCGTTGGTAGCATAACAGTAGACACGATACAAGGGTGGTGATGTATACAATGTACACAATACACAATCAAGATGAAACGACGGTGAGACACAGTTCGTTGGTAGCATAACAGTAGACACGATACAAGGGTGGTGATGTATATAATGTACACAATACACAATCAAGTCTTCATATGAGTCTGAGATCTCTCCTGATTTGCCCTCTCCCTCACTGAAAAATGATAAAGAAAATTATTACAATATATCTGTTCAAATAATTAAAACAGATTCGAATAAATAATAAAATAAGAGACATGAACATGTTTGCCCATGGATACATACATACATACATACATACATACATACACACATACATACATACGTACATACATACATACATACATACATACATACATACATACGTACATACATACATACGTACATACATACATACATACATACATACATACATACATACATACATACATACATACATACATATAGTAGCCGTCATTTCTGTGGAGCGCTTTCTCGAGCTCTATTCACGAAGGGTTTCATGCCCGTTTAACTTAGCACAATGAGCTTCTCCACGGGCGGGCGCACTGTCAAAGATGCTACTATTGTCACCAAAAGGGGCAAAAACACAAATTTACAAAACAAATTCTTGACCGGTGTCAAAGCAATCGTCTGCCTTATTGTAGCTGTGACGAGTACATGACAGCGAGCTCTATTCAAGAAGAACTGAAAGGAACCGCTAGCGCTCTACGAAAATGAGGGCTACTATACATACATACGTACGTACATACACACATACATACATACATACATACATACATACATACATACATACATACATACATATATATTAAAACCACACACACAATTATAAAACGAAACCAAGGTCACTTACTTTTAAAAACCGGTGAATTTTCGGAGTAATCCGTTCCTACTCCTTCCTCAGACCGAGGCCCCCTGGGCCTCGGTCTGGAGTAGGAACGGATGTAGTAAGGAGTAGGAAGGAGTAGGAACGGATTACTCCGAAAATTCACCGGTTTTTAAAAGTAAGTGACCTTGGTTTCGTTTTATAATTGTGTGTGTGGTTTTAACATTATTCCGGGTCAATAAGTTTCTGCGTATGATACATACATATATATATATATATATATATATACAACTTGAGCTCTGCCTAGGGTGACCATTTTCAGTAATAACGAATCTCAGTAATTGAGCCCATCTCTTTGATAACTTACCGCGTGCGACCTGCTTTGTATTTTGCGAATATAACAACCCATTCTACGGCTCGCAGACCCTTGCAGTTTTATAGTCCCAATATAACAGAACAATGTGAAGGAGGACCACATGCGCGCCATACTCGGGGAGAAAAAAAAAGAGGTCAGAAACTTTTCGAACAGAAACATTGTCATTTGTCCACATCTCAGTAAGCCCAAGGGGAATGCTCATTTCACTCGATTTTTGTTTACGTGTGTGTTTTGGAGGGGGGGGGGGGGGATACAATAATATGCCTTATGCGTATAGTTCATTTACTTTGCTGTTGGTAGGCCAAAGGGCATAAGCTCGGGTAGTGTTTGCACCAACCTCTGACCAAAGTACGAGTATCCCCACTCTCGCCTCGATACGTAACTACCTTCGGTCGGCGAGCCTTGCATTATCTCACAATCGCTATTAATCATGATAACGGTCGATGTCTATGTTAGATGTTCAAGACACCTTTATACAGCTACTACACAACTCTGTCCACCCCGCTACACGTAACGGAGTCCAATCACTTATCCGGATAGGCCTACACATGCAGTATCAGTGTATCACCCACTTTTCATAATGTCTATCATCTATGTGTAGAGATTTTCTTCATTTAGGGAAATAATGAAAATAGGAATATACTTTTGCGAATCAGAGTGTTCAGACGGAACTAACTCAGTTTGTTCCAATAGGTATTGTATGCCAGACGTGCACGG
>OX246743.1:4122517-4270017 GCA_945910005.1 Isoperla grammatica | reverse complement strand
AAGTACACCGACTGAAAACCCTTAAGGGCAGATGAGAATTCAACTTAGCGCAACAGCGCTAAACAGTGATCGGTTCGGAGTTTTTGATTGGGCAACAGCTGTCATATCGTCAAGGTTCTGCGAGACATTGGGTTGACAACCGACACTGATTTTACCTATGTGGTTGATAAGAGTAAAATAAGAAGAGACAAGAGTCGTGTTAGGACGGATTTGGAAAGCAATTCACACCTCCTGAGGAAATTTGGAGTCTTTTCCTTGACGGACGAAAAGATGATACTTTGTTCGTAGAAAAATTGAATGCCAAGCAATTTCGCAGGAATGTAAAAGAAGAGCACTCTTCTTTTATCCATGAACCTGGATCTACTTATATGGGACATGTATCTCCTTCCTCGGGTTCATCAAATGATATAACTATAGTATTATTTCTCGTTGTCTGAACTATCAATATCAGTAGAAAAACTAGAAGTGGTAGGGTGTGATGGCACTGTAATCAACACTGGATGGAAGAACGGTGTCATCCACTGACTAGAAAATCATGTAGGACTCCCGCTACAGTGGAGCAGATGCCTCATGCATTTTAATGAGCTTCCTTTTCGCCACATTTTCAAACATATTGACTATCAAACTGCAGGACCTAAATCTTTTGGTGGGCCAATCGAGCAGCAGCTCACTTGCTGTGAAAAACTCCCTGTAGTCGATTATGAACCCATAGATTGTTCGATTCCTGATATAGACAGGAAATTGTTGAGCAAAAACCAACAGCATTTGTTAGACATTTTAAGTGCAATCAGTCACCTTGGGACATTGTCCAGAAGGCTTGGCAAATCGGGACAATGGTCCTATGTCCCATTCCAGATGGCTAACTGCGGCCAACCGAGTCCTTAGGTTGTATATAAGTTCATCAGATCCATCCGGAAACTTAAAAGATATAGTTGGCTTCATCTTAAAATCATACATGCCTGTGTAGTTTGCCATAAAAAGAAGCAAATATTTTACTGACGGACCAAAACATGTCTTACAAGCAATCCAAACATCACGATATTTATCCGACGAATTACTTCAAGTTGTCGATCCAGTATAATAGAACGAGATGCGTTCTTTGCGCACCCAGAGAATCTTCTGTTGGCAATGCTTGTCGATGATAGAGAACATATTCGGGAGCTTGGTTACAGAAGGATCTTTAAAGCAAGACAAACCGTCCCAAAGAAGAAGATTGTTAGAAATTTCGTACCACCGAAGATAAACTTTCAAGCTTCCGATTACACTGAGATAATTATTTGGAATTCTTGTGTTTTATTTTCCCCCAATGCTGCGGGACCTAAGTTAAGATGATATTAAATCACTCATCAATTCTGACACTAAGCCCATCAGAGAAATACAAAAGTTTCCCTGTCACACCCAGGCTGTGGAAGTATTTTACACCTCTCCAACGCTCACTCCTCTGACACTTGTGACAGAGGCCTCGAGTAAAGTATGTGGTCATGAAGCCAGAGATGACTTTATCCGAGTAACACTGAAGTCGAGATCGGATATGCCTCATTTATCCACAAAATCAGACTTCAAATGTCTAGTAGAAATAAAAAAGGAAAAGTAAAAAACACAGTAAGCCAAAGAATCCTACTCTATGGAAAATCTTTGTAAATAGTTGTAAATATAATGTACATTTCAGACCCAACAATTGGATGGTTGGTTGGGTAGGGTGTGGGTGGAACTCGACGTGCGACCACCTCCACGTGGTGAGTACTGGTTCGTTTTGTTCTAGCAAAACGAGCTAAGAGTTGCACAGTGGAAATAGCGACAAATTTGTATATTTTTGTTTTTTTTCTAAGACTTTGTGCGAACGGAAAAAAATAGATTATTGATCGGAATATAATTTAATTAGGTTGTTTAAACCATTCAACAAACATAAAAAACTAAAGTGTGTTTATTTTGAATATTTTACCGTAATTAAAAAATTTACAAAAAAGGCACGATTTTTGCAATATTTCATTAACTTTAAGTACGATGCGCGAACGGAAGATGTTAACCGATTTTAAAATTTTTTATGCCGTTTTTCTTCTTATAACAAAAGGCAACTTTGCCGCACTAAAGCGTTCCGTAAAAAAAAAAAAATGTTTTTTCGACCCACCCTACTGAATAGGCAGCCTATAAATACAAATGATGTAACTCATTTATCCATATCATAGTAACAATATTTACTTAGGAATAGGAAGGTGTGTTTCTGTTGTACCCAGTCTGCCTGCACGAGGCATCTCATCCTCTCAACACCGAACGCTTTTGATGTTTATTTTGAAACATAAATAGAGACGGTAAACACTAAACACCAGAGTCAATCGATCGATCAATTTTTCATTCTACTTTCAAAGTGTTAGTGCGAAAATAGACAGAAAAAACACATGGATTTATTTTAAAATCAATTCTCCCCATTTAACAACACCTCACTGGTCAAACACAGCTAAAAGTGGGAAACTGGCTCTAAATATAGCAACGGCTGGACACAAAGGCTCATATGTTTATTGATGCAATAAAGCCGTGCGTTTACTGGCAGACGTTTACTACAAACAAAGGTGGTAGGAAAATATACTCGGCTTCCGATCTGAGTTGTGGATGTATCATTGTCAGATATAACGGCTAACGGAAAACATATTCATAACATAATCACTCACAATGGCTACAATTCAGGGTTGAACTAGAGACTTCACATAAATAAAATATATTATACCAAAACACGTTATTCTATTTTTATCACAACACATTTACATAACTAAAATTGAGGCGAATATGTTTCATAATATTTGTTTCGAATTTAAACTAAACAAAAGGTCATGGTCATAATTTTGTTTACAATTAATTTTCATACATATATATAATATGGAAATGTTCACGAGGGCTTTATTACTAGCAAAAAATTGATTATATAATATGTATAAATAAAACACCACACGTATAATATAGTATATATACACACATAGTTATATGCTCAGTACCTCAAGCCAGGGGACGACAAGGCACGATAGTCTGGGGCTAACTTGTTTTCTCCAGGCAAACAACGCTTCTCATTGGTGGTTGCCTTGGAGGAAACAAGTAAGGGCCGGACTGAATATTTAGCTCGCCTTTATAATACCTTACCTATATCAGTGAAGTAATAATAATAATAATAAATAAATTTGCAACTATACCGTCTGGAACTGGAATGGAATAAAATCAAGAACAAACGCTTCCACGGACATTTCGTATCATCATTGCCTCACAATAGTTGAGACAATTTCAAGAGGAAATTATAAAGGAATGTAAACTAAGTTCGTATAAAAATAATTGATAGCTAGAAACGTCGCCGAATGAAATAGCTCAGTATCAGCCCACAATTGTATCCCCGTTCGATTCCCGCCGCGGTAACATAGGACACCCCGAGCCTTTCCTCAGAATGCTGGGATTTAGACCTGGAACAATCTTCCTTCAAACCTATCCAATACGTATACATACATACCGTATCATATGTGTACTAGAGCCACCGACACATTTCAAACCGGTTTGATTAAAAGCGTGCTATAAACAAACACTTGAAGTAGTAATTAAGTTTTTCAATGCGATTTCATACTTTCAATTCAATTACTAAACTGGATTAAAATCAAACCAACGTGGCCCAAAATCGATACGTTAACCAAGGATTATTATTCAGTTTTGACACGAAGCGAACGCACCACGCCGCTTTCTTGAGTGATATTCAGCCTAGTTTCTTACGATCATTGGATTTTGAAAGAAGTTCAATAAAAGATGAAAATACTGCTATTTGGAATTGATTCCAGTGATCATGTTAGGTAATATATCAAGCGCTCCCACACAACGGCAATACGTGTTAGCCGGATAATACGGGGCTCAGGACATGAAGCAGAGAAACGATTCAGAAATAGCATTCGCGTAAACAATATACAAACGGTAACAAGTACAGTCTGTGCGAAAAACATTCAAGAGATATCACTGTACTTCTCAGAAATCGTTCCGTATGTGCGTGTGCGTTTTTTTTTTTTTTTCATTTTTGAAAATAAAAAAATACCCTTATTGGGTAAAATGGCGTCTGATCGGTAAACGCCCTCAATATCCCGTCTTACCCTCTTTTGAGCTTTTCTTTGCCCCTTTTGAGGGCGTCTGACTTGGGTAAAACCCCCACTCAGCCCGTCTGACTCAGTATTTTCTATTTGTACTAACATTTCTGGTCCATTTGCCGTCAAGACCTATCATGTACCTTATGAGGGGAACTTGGGCCTTTTTTCACCTTTTTTGGCCTCCTGTGGGGCCTAAAAGCTCCTACGTTGAGGAGTAAGACGCGCGTTTTGTTAGTAGAGTAGTTTTTCCGCTCCTATTTCAATAGTCAAAACATATGTAGGGCCTACCTTATGAGGGGAGCTTTTATGTGCTGGCTCTCCGTCTATTACTTCAAAGATTAAAAAGAGTCGCGAAAAGAGTTAATACAAGAAACTTATCATCGATACAGTTTGCTCAGCAGTAAGAGGCGAGACTCTAATTCGTGAGGTCCCCGGCTCGAAACCGGGCACCGGCAATCCTGAATGTAGGTTCATGAAGTTTTCCCCAGTCACAAGGCTAATGTTGAGATTGAGTCATACTATCAGTGCTCGGACATTCCCAACGATTCGAAATACCGCAATACCAAGTAAGTCACCTGGGCCCTTATTACAGCACAGTTTTAGGCGTTGTAAAGTTAATCCCCCCCCCCCCATTCCATTCCATCAGCCGGGCGCAAGTTGCAACTTACGTACTAGAATGAGGGCCCTGAAGAGGGGCATGAATTGATCCTTGGCAGGTTACCTACAAAAATTATAATTATAAATAATGCACGAATTATCAACAAAGTATTTGAAAATGTGCCGTTCATAAATTGTTAAAGAATAGTGTTCTCCCCCCCCCCCCCCCCAAACACGCTGTTCGTAGCGATGTTTGTAATTTTCACTGAGTTTAGACCATCCACCCAAAGAAAAGTTTCCCCTTCGATTATTGCTCTTGACACTTTCGTCGAATATTAATCGTTTGGCTCAGCATTGGTGGACATCCGTCACCTGACGCGCCCAAAGAACAGCTTGGCCCACAATTAACAGGGAAAATAAAACAATTCGTTTGGCACGTCCTCCTATAGTATTCGGGGGAGAGATTAATCGTTTTGGGTCACTGGTTATCTAACTCTAGACTGTTGCGTCGCTGTTGCACTGCTGACGCGCTGGTGACTATATTTAGACGTGTCAGGACAGTCATCAGTCACATGTATATGTGCATAAACCGTAGCACATAGGTTTATAGTAGGCGCTATTACATGACTTGTATTGTTTGAGTACTGTTGCACTGCTGACGCGGTGATGACTATATTTAGACGTGTCAGGACAGTCATCAGTCATATACGCGTACATGTATATGAGCATAAACCGTAGCACATAGGTTTATAGTAGGGGGCTGGCGCTATTACTTGACTTGTATTGTTTGAGTACTGTTGCACTGCTGACGCGGTGGTGACTATATTGAGACGTGTGTTGGGTGTCAGGACAGTCATCAGTCATATACGCGTACATGTATATGTGCATAAACCGTAGCACATAGGTTAATAGTAGGCGCTATTACTTGACTTGTATTGTTTGAGTACTGTTGCACTGCTGACGGGATGGTGACTATATTAAGACGTGTGTTAAGTGTCAGGACAGTCATCAGTCATATACGCGTACATGTATATGTGCATAAACCGTAGGACATAGGTTTATAGTAGGCGCTATTACTTGACTTGTATTGTTTGAGTACTGTTGCACTGCTGACGCGCTGGTGACTATATTTAGACGTGTCAGGACAGTCATCAGTCATATACGCGTACATGTATATGTGCATAAACCGTAGCACATAGGTTTACAGTAGGGGGCTGGCGCCATTACTTGACTTGTATTGTTTGAGTACTGTTGCACTGCTGACGCGATGGTGACTATATTAAGACGTGTCAGGACAGTCATCAGTCATATACGCGTACATGTATATGAGCATAAACCGTAGCACATAGGTTTACAGTAGGGGGCTGGCGCCATTACTTGACTTGTATTGTTTGAGTACTGTTGCACTGCTGACGCGATGGTGACTATATTAAGACGTGTGTTGGGTGTCAGGACAGTCATCAGTCATATACGCGTACAAGTATATGAGCATAAACCGTAGCACGTAGGTTTATAGTAGGGGCTATTACTTGACTTGTATTGTTTGAGTACTGTTGCACTGCTGACGCGGTGGTGACTATATTAAGACGTGTGTTGAGTGTCAGGACAGTCATCAGTCATATACGCGTACATGTATATGAGCATAAACCGTAGCACATAGGTTTATAGTAGGGGGCTGGCGCTATTACATGACTTGTATTGTTTGAGTACTGTTGCACTGCTGACGCGGTGGTGACTATATTAAGACGTGTCAGGACAGTCATCAGTCATATACGCGTACATGTTTTATGTGCATAAACCGTAGCACTTAGGTTTATAGTAGGGGGCTGGCGCTATTACTTGACTTGTATTGTTTGAGTACTGTTGCACTGCTGACGCGCTGGTGACTATATTAAGACGTGTGTTGGGTGTCAGGACAGTCATCAGTCATATACGCGTTCATGTATATGTGCATAAACCGTAGCACATAGGTTTATAGTAGGGGACTGACGCTATTACTTAGTAAGTACCATCTTCCGCCCCTCACAGATATAGTCATAGTTATTATTTAGTGCCTACTAATGTTCTTTATTGTTATAAACTCAAAATGCATTGTAACTGCATAAAAGTATAATTTATTGTCGCAAAAACCGTTATCACCATGACTTCCGTAAGTAAATTTAAGTTTTTGAAAAAAAAAAATACAAAAATACAAAAAAAACAGAAAAAATAGAAAAATGTGTGATGACGATGAAAAGTCTTACTCAATAGTTTGTCAGTTCCTTGGAGCGTTGATCGGCTTCATAATCGCCGCCTATTTGATACACATGGGTCACCGGGAACCGCCTTGCGAGAACATGTGCGCTACGTCCAAGAGGTCCTCTAATCGGTGTCAGCTGAGCAGTTCCCGCTCTAAATCTTCGTGTTGCTGCGGGAGCTGTGAATCTCTCTGCTAATAGGTTGGTACACACATAAGCCACACATACTTGTCAAGCTATAAGATGATCCCAAAATGTGACACTTGTGACGTTCCCTGACTGTAAGTCGCATATTGTCAGAATGTACCAAACATGATGTTTTGAAAACACAATTAAAGCTTTCCCCGTTGTATGAAGAACTTTTGTCATACGAGAATTGTGATATACTTTTAAAATTTCTTGTGCGCACACAGTTTTTCCAACAATTTTAAAAAATACATTACAACCAATATTAAATATAAAATAACATTTAAGTCATATAAAATTAAAACATTATTACTACTTTCATAGTTACTTACTTATTTAGCTTGCAAAACACCATCTTGGTGGCGCAAAATGACCTAAGTGGTTGAAGCGCCCTTAAACCCAATAAATTCAAATTCAAAAGTCAACTAAAAAGGTCCTACCGCTCAACGAGGCTAAGGCTGTCCTGAATCTAAAATATCTTGCGTATTTGCATTTTGCCTATTAGCTTGTTATCCTACAGATATCGCTTCCTTTTATGTTGACTTCATTGAAAAACCTGACACATAGTGCTATAAGTAGGAACTTATACTTTCAAAATCATAACACGCATCTAGTGAAGTGCAACTTTTTAAAATATGTAGATCTGCATAGTCATTTCATTGAATTCATTCTAAATTTATTGTAATGTTGTACCCTGAGGCCTACGGAAGCTTATCTTGCCGCTCCATTTCGATATTAGTTCGGCATCCATTGTTAACAAGCATTTCAATCAAATTAGTTTACATCTTCATTTCATAAAGTTTTGTTTTGCTTTCAAGTGATTTTGACTCAACTTTCGACGTCATGTTTTCAAGTAAATTAACGTTTTAATTTAAGGAAATGAGCGAGTAAGCAAGCATTATTTTATAGATTTTGGACACACTGTTTTTTGTTCCACAGTGTAGGTTTCATTCTGTGACGTAGATAAATATCAGTGCAATGTAAACAATCTAGGATCTCTACACTGAGTGGTTCCACAGCAACCTCGTGGATGTTGACGTCACAGCTGAGTGAGTCTTAGCCAAACAAATGTCAGTATTGGCGAAACCCACCCGCTGATTGGTTCCGCCTCACTCATCTATGACGTCAGCAAACACAAGGTTACTGTGGAACTACTTTATAAGTATTTGTTCGTCAATTAATTGTTAATAGATGATATTCTAAAACTTTGTTTAATGCGTGAAATAAAACGATTAACCTATTTATTAATAAACCAAGATATTGAACATATTCTGTGTACATCTTTTTTGCGCAGTTACATTAGTTTAGCAAATGACGAAAATCTTTATGACAAACAGGCTTTTCTAAATAGCAAATAGCCATCGATCGTCTGAAGGTTTACACCAAATTCAGAACTTCAGGTGGCTAAAAGATCGAAATTATAGTTTTTTCATCCAGGAATGAGTTTGGTACCTACCTACAGTAAACGAAAGTCTACTTACTGCAAAGTTAATGTCTAATTTAGAACAAGTTGCCACACCTAAAATAGTAAGTTATCACATGAATTTACTTTGCTAGATAAGGATAATTTGACTTAGAGCCGGCTTGAGAATCTTTTTGAATTCCGATTAGCCGGTGACCAGAGACTCCCTACGAACAACCATGATGACTGCTATGTTGTAACCATAGATTCCAAGTAACCAAACCAAACTTTCTATCAAATAGGTGAATTGGGACCACAACCATTATGACTGATATGTTGTAACCATGGTTTCCAAGTAACCAAACCAAACTTATTATGAAATAGGGGAATTGGGACCTTAGGGTAAAACCTATCCCCTGATCGCCATTATTTATCGTATTGTGTTGCTTTAGCTACGACATACTGCATCGCTAGGTCATACCACATTGTTGAGTTTGTCTTTCTTATGGAAAATAGCGTAAACAATAAACAAGTCTTATACTTAGCTTGACTGTGCATCCGGCTCTTAGTCGCCTCTTACGACAGGCAGAGCTACCCTGAACCAATGTCCCCTGACCGTGATTACCAGTGGGCGTTCTTAGCTTCCTTTCTCTTTTTCTCTTATCTTTCACTCAAATTTATTTAAATTTATGTTTAACTGTTGCCGACATACACTGCTATGCCTGTGTGGATATTATGTAGTGTACGTCTAGCTGTATTTCTTTTCGTTAATTCGCCAGTATTTATATTTGTATTTGTTTGTAGTTCACTTGTCTTCGTATAACTCTATTATATTGCACTTGTGGGTCTTGTGACCTGTTGTCAATAAATAATAAATAAAACATAATAATAATAAATATGTCCACCCCAAGAACAGTGTCTACGTATTATTTCTACAGCAAACATCTGTGTCTATCTCACCCCATGAAACGTGTAAAGGTCATGTGGCGTGGGGTGGGGCTGTGCGCATGCGTCAAGCCGAGCGCGTCTTTATAAGCGCCGCTGCCTCCGCTCAGAAGCTGTGTTTAGTGCACAGTGCACGGCCTAACAGGACGACGTCGCTGGCTGATATGCATTCTCGTACCTGTCGACGTGACACTTGGCAAAGTAGGCGGCGTCATTTTCAGACATTTTACTAGATCAAGTGCGGTGGTGCGTTTTTATTTTTATTTCTTGGTGTAGTGCAGAAATTGAAGCGGTTTCCTAAAAATATTCCAACTAACAGGTAAGTTTTATAATATTTTAGATTTAGGTTGGAATTCATAGTCGGCCCCTACACCTAGGGGCACCCATTGTTGCTATGGATTTGTTTTGTTTATGGGAAATAACATGAAAACAATTGTTACCTTAGCAACAATGGGCGCCCCTAGGTGTAGGGGCCGACTATGAATTCCAACCTTAGTGTTTTATCTCCAAATTTTTTTTTCCCCGTATAAAATGTTTATTATGTGTAAGTTTAGCTGTCCGCGGTGGCAAATGAGCTTGCGGGACAGATGCTGAGCCGAAGCGTGTGACTTGGGTTCGAATCCCGTATAAAGCATGGGTTCTAATTGTTCATGTGTATCTATCACCTCTCATCGTCTTGAAAAGCATGATTGCAATAATAGATAATAGACACATAAAACAACAAGGGTCATCATCAACCTATGGACTTAAGATGGTAAAACTCAAAAACTGACAAGAACTAATTTTGTATCGCTATTTACAAACTCGTACTTAGTCTAAAACTAGTAATAACTAAATTATTTCGCGTCATTTTAGCTAGTTTTCTAGTGGTACCTCAATACGATCAAATAATCTAAATACAAAATTATTTTAAAGATGTTTTTATCACAAATAGTCCGGGTTGTAATACAGTGAGTCATATTTGACAACGGCTCGGACCTGTTGGTACGTCGCTTTAAATGTAAGAAATAATTATCCAGTTTAACCTGTTATAGAACACAAATATGTGTATGAAAACAAATACTAACAAATACAAATATGAAAACAAAATTTTAGTTTGTTTGGTTTTCCCTTTTTTCGTTCAAGAGTGGGTTTCTTGATTACATTCATTCCGTTCTTGGGTGTAATTTCTACTTTTGCAATTTATTTTACATTAAGACTTATGGCAAAGGTCAAAGGACAAATCAATATATAACCAGATAATGAAAGATACACAAAAATGAAAGCAGAACTAGAAAGGTCATAATGTTCTGAAATATCGCTGAAATCGCAACGAACGAAAACAGCATGAATGTCGTCTAGAGCTACACCGAGCCAGGCAGGTAGCAGACAGGCCCGGTGGATGCAGCGTGACGTCAGAGCTACACCGAGCCAGGCAGATAGCGAACAGGCCCGGTGGATGCAGCGTGACGTCAGAGCTACACCGAGCCAGGCAGGTAGCAAACAGGCCCGGTGGATGCAGCCTGACGTCAGAGCTACACCGAGCCAGGCAGGTAGCAAACAGGCCCGGTGGATGCAGCGTGACGTCAGAGCTACACCGAGCCAGGCAGGTAGCAAACAGGCCCGGTGGATGCAGCGTGACGTCAGCATGAGCTACACCGAGCCAGGCAGGTAGCCAACAGGCCCGGTGGATGCAGTGTGACGTCAGAGCTACACCGAGCCAGGCAGGTAGCCAACAGGCCCGGTGGATGCAGTGTGACGTCAGAGCTACACCGAGCCAGGCAGGTAGCAAACAGGCCCGGTGGATGCAGTGTGACGTCAGAGCTACACCGAGCCAGGCAGGTAGCAAACAGGCCCGGTGGATGCAGTGTGACGTCAGAGCTACACCGAGCCAGGCAGGTAGCAAACAGGCCCGGTGGATGCAGCGTGACGTCAGAGCTACACCGAGCCAGGCAGGTAGCGAACAGGCCCGGTGGATGCAGCGTGACGTCAGCATGAGCTACACCGAGCCAGGCAGGTAGCAAACAGGCCCGGTGGATGCAGCGTGACGTCAGAGCTACACCGAGCCAGGCAGGTAGCCAACAGGCCCGGTGGATGCAGCGTGACGTCAGAGCTACACCGAGCCAGGCAGGTAGCCAACAGGCCCGGTGGATGCAGCGTGACGTCAGAGCTACACCGAGCCAGGCAGGTAGCAAACAGGCCCGGTGGATGCAGTGTGACGTCAGAGCTACACCGAGCCAGGCAGGTAGCAAACAGGCCCGGTGGATGCAGCGTGACGTCAGCATGAGCTACACCGAGCCAGGCAGGTAGCAAACAGGCCCGGTGGATGCAGTGTGACGTCAGCATGAGCTACACCGAGCCAGGCAGGTAGCGAACAGGCCCGGTGGATGCAGCGTGACGTCAGCATGAGCTACACCGAGCCAGGCAGGTAGCCAACAGGCCCGGTGGATGCAGTGTGACGTCAGAGCTACACCGAGCCTGGCAGGTAGCCAACAGGCCCGGTGGATGCAGCGTGACGTCAGCATGAGCTACACCGAGCCAGGCAGGTAGCCAACAGGCCCGGTGGATGCAGTGTGACGTCAGAGCTACACCGAGCCTGGCAGGTAGCAAACAGGCCCGGTGGATGCAGCGTGACGTCAGCATGAGCTACACCGAGCCAGGCAGGTAGCCAACAGGCCCGGTGGATGCAGTGTGACGTCAGAGCTACACCGAGCCAGGCAGGTAGCAAACAGGCCCGGTGGATGCAGTGTGACGTCAGAGCTACACCGAGCCAGGCAGGTAGCCAACAGGCCCGGTGGATGCAGTGTGACGTCAGAGCTACACCGAGCCAGGCAGGTAGCCAACAGGCCCGGTGGATGCAGCGTGACGTCAGAGCTACACCGAGCCAGGCAGGTAGCGAACAGGCCCGGTGGATGCAGTGTGACGTCAGAGGGGTAGCTCGCCCTGGCCGTGACGTCATGCATGACGTAAGCGACATCGATCCCGCGAGAGGGTTGTCGTCACTGCTTCCCATTGGTCCTCCGTGATTAGATTGAGAGGGGTGGATCCTCGATATGACGATACGGTCTAAGAATAGAACAACCGAGGATATCGAACTGAAGGACGACAGCGCAAATCATCTACACGCCACATTGTTATTTGCAACACAAGTTTACATCTTATCGTATTTGACTTGTACAATTATTTTATTATCTTAGTTTTATAGACCGACGTACTTAGGGGGAAAGTGAGTCAAACTATTAAAACAGCGCGAGATACTTTGTTTGTTTGTTTGAAGGTTTTTATTGATATTTAACAAATACATGTTACAGCATGGATACTATATATACTTCATATATACTATATTTACAGCATATATACTATATATACAGATACTATATATTCAGCATAGATACTAGCCCCCAAAGAGCCTAAGCTCGCTATAAGGGGATTTTACATTATAGCTAGTTGTCTATGATGGACGGAAATTGAAACTGAAAGTAGTAATAGTAATAATACTTAGTAATAGTAGTAATACTTAATATATATTTATTTATATCCCGTACTGTAATTTGTTCGTGCGCGTGAATGTGTGTGAGTGTGCGTGAGTGTGTGTGAGTGTGCGTGAGTGTGTGTGAATGTGTGTGAGTATGCGTGAGTGAGCGTGAGTGTGTGAGTGTGCGTGAGTGTGTATGAATGTGTGCAATGTGCGTATGTTTGCGTCAGTGTGCGTCAGTGTGCATGGGTGTGCATGAATGTGCGCGAGTGAGTGTGCATGAATGTGCGCGAGTGAGTGTGGTGTGCGTGAGTGTGCATGAATGTGTATGATTGGACACTGGGCAAAGCTAGCTAATGCCCAGGCGATCGAGGACTACAACCGTTGAGTGAGTAATATAACAGTATGAATGTGCGCGAGTGAGTGTGCGTGAATGTGCGTGTGTGTAGTTTAATAAAAATAAAGGAATTCATTTGTATTGAAAGACGGTTTATTTAATTGCAAGATCGTTGACAGCTTTGGTTGACAGCTTGATGGTCTATTATAGAGATTAGATCTTTCGCCGACTCTCTTCGTCCGTGCGCGGGCACTGGTGGGGGTTAAGAGGGGAAGGCATTGGTGGGGGTGAGAGGGGGAGGCATTTCGCAGAAGTCGAATTAACTCTTTAGATGACGGTCACTTTAGTGTGACTTGTTGCATTGTATTGTATCGTCAGCTGTTAATTATATTGTATTGCACTAGTGGGTCGCTGACCTGTTATCAATAAAGATCCAATCAAGCCAATCAATCAATTGTATTTTTAAAAAAAATGAAATATTTGTACCTATATACTGATGGATCTAAAAATCTTTACACCACAACCATAAAAAAGTCAACTTTGTCTACAACACAACGTGACTTTATAAGGCAATATTGAGAAAAATAACCTGCCCTCCCCCCCCCCCCCCCCCCCCCCCCCCCCCGCCTAACATGTAAACATGTCATAAGACGTTCTTTTCAGTTCTACTCGCTAAGTTTGCTTGCATGGAAATAAACTAAATTTGCTGGAATCCATTATTCTTATATTAAAAGTGAAATGTTTTCTTTTTGTCTCGTAGGTTTGTCAACAATGAGGGGAGGCGTCGAAAAGAAAGATGGCGGCATCCACCGTGTGCAGGAGATCCCCCTCGAGGAGGTGGAGTTGTGCAAGGACTATGACGTCATCAAGACACTGGGCGAGGGTTGTTTCGCCAAGATCCTGCTGGCCAATCACCGTCGCACAAACACGACGGTGGTGCTCAAGGCCGTCCACACGGAGATGACGAGTGTCAAGGACTTCTATAGGGAGTTCCACTACAGTTACCACCTGAGCCCCCACCCCAACGTGTTGTCGGTGTACGCGGTGGCCTTCCGCGCCGACGACTTCTTCGTGTTCGCGCAGGAGTTCGCCCCGCTCGGCGACCTCGCCGGCAACGTCAAGGCCGGCGGACTCCCCGAGGAGTCCTGCAAGAAGATCGCGCAGCAACTCGGCTCCGCGCTCGAGTTCCTCCACTCCAAGGACCTCGTCCACCGCGACCTCAAGCTCGAGAACGTGTTGGTGTTCGCCCCGGACATGTCCAAGGTCAAGCTCTGCGACTTCGGGTCGACGCGGCGTGACGGCAACCTCGTGTCCAAGATACGCTGCACGTGGCACCAGTTCCTCTCGCCCGAGGTCTGCGAGGTCGTCTGGAACGAGAGGTACCACTGTCACGTGGCCTCGGACGTTTGGCAGCTGGGCGTGATCGTGTACGTCTGCCTGACCGGTCACCCCCCCTGGCAGTCGGCCGACTCCATCTCCGACCCCGCCTACTCCAGCTTCTTCCGGTGGCAGAAGCGGAGGACGACGAAGATCCCCGTCCAGTTCAAGAGGTTCACCCCGCGACTGTTGAGACTGTTTAAAAGAGTGTTCGAACATAAGCCAGAGAACCGCGCGAAGATAACCGAGTTCAGTAAATACGTTAAGGACCCTTGGTTGACGGGGAAGTCAACGAACATTTCGGCGCTCGTTGGGGGTTCGTCGTCAACCGCCGCTGAAATCTGCGGCAGAAGAGATTCTGTCAACTTGTATCTTCGTCAGAACGAGGAGGCGCACTTGTCGGACGAGAGCAAGGGTCGCCTGAGGAAGGTGTTGAGCAACTATGGCCTGGAGACGACCATAGATCAGAAGGTAATGACCAAGAGGATATGGGAGTGGGTCCTGTCTTGTGACTCGCACGTCGAAGCGGGGGTAGACATCTTATGAGAAAACGAGGCGTATTGGGAAATCAGTCTTTAGATATCGGACTCTCGAAAAAATTACCTGGCTTGTTTATTTTGTTTCGATTGTACATTTACTATTGGTATAACACTTAAAAATACGACGTTGTATCAAAAATCGCAAAATTAATATTCTTTAAACGTTTAAATATGCATCGTAACGATTTTGCTTGTTTCTAATAAACAATTGGAAATTGCAATACATATTTTAAAATTGTCCATAAATATAAATTAACACATACACACATAAATTTGTTAACCATGACGTCAGTTGCTACTTTATTAAACTGGTGATCTTATGTCAAACAATCTAGGTTGCAAAATTAATATTATGTCATGTGAGGCATTTGAGGATAAACTAAACACAACTTATTTTATCAAATCAACAAACATTAATTTTAACCACAAAATCTGGATGTAAATCGTAAACTTTGTAATTTATTATGTTTTTGTACAGAATTCTCAGTCATTCAACTACATAATATGCATTATAATACGTTATTTTCTTACGTGAGCAAGTTTTATTTAACAATGGGTAAAATAAGAGAAATTTACATCTACAGATGATTTAACAATAGGCCTACACTCCAGCAAGCAGCTGAGTATAATAATATTATTAATAACAAATAACAAAGTGACACTAAAAAGAAATTGAAAACTGATGCTTGAGGACAAATAAAACAAATAGTAAATACGACAATAATTTTGTAAAAGTGTGGCCAGTGTTCGGCAAACGCGAGAAAAATATAAAATAGCAACAATTAATTTTAAACAATAAGGTTACAATAATACAACAGAGTTAAATTCCATATCACTTTGCTACTTACAACGTAGTCTTGTATTGTAGGTTTTAACAGGGTTTTCTAATGAATGTGCATCATGAAAATAGTTGTTGACATATTTTGTATTATACTAAATGTGATGTGTGCGTTTAGAATCTATTACTTATGTATGGGTTAGTCTGTGAAGTGCAAACCAAATGATCTCATAGGGTTAAAGAAATGTTTCATACATTGTCAAGTCTGATATTTTATAAATGTAAACAATTAGGTTATAATAGTACAAAACTCACCATATCTTCTACTGCTAGAAAAGAAGTAAACTATATAGTTTATAATTTGAGAACTAACTTCATATCATCTTGCTGTTACTGATCGCTTGTTTTATATACAATTATATAAGTTCTCAAAGAAATATTGCTCATTTCATTATGAAATATTCTTTGTGTAATACCATTGTTTGTTTACTTTAACTTAAATGCAGAATAAATTTAAATAAAAACCCATTGAAATGATACACTTATTCCTTGTGCAAATGACAGACACCTTTCCACCTGAAGTGTTACGAGTGAAGGTTATGTGAAAGTGGGCCCACCTAACCTAATCCATTCCGAAAACTCCAAATCATCCTCTATCCAGTGGCGGCGCCAGAAAAAAATCAATGGGGGGGCAGAGCAGGGGCAACGCCATATATTGAGGGGGCAATACAAAATGTAATCCCCTTATCTTCTTATCCGTTGCTACCCCCCCCCCCCCCCCCCTCCTCTCCAAAGATCGCATAAACACTGAGACTTTTGACAGAGGGACAAATTAAATTAAAATTAAAAAAAAAAAAATTAAATAAAAATTAGAAACCACATTAAATAATTGATTATGCGCTCACCAAAAATCCCAGATGAAACACAGACGAGCTGATTGATGTATTGATTGATGAAGGAGTCCTACACTAGCCGTATTCGTCTGTTGTTGTGAGAAACTGCAAATCGATCCACCACTTGATTTAAATCCAAAGATTTTGCGAGTGATTTTTAAATACCTAACACAGCCAAATTAGCGAGACGAGTGATAGATACTATTTTATTTGGCGCAAACTTGAAAAAGATCTCTCACACCCTGCGCTGGAAGGCGGAATGGTAATTGCTATCACCACCAGTTTGTGAAATTCGTTGAATGACATTTTATATTGTTTATCACAGTTGCTAATTTGATTGTCGAATCAACTTTGGCATTGGTCTCTTTTTTTATTATTTCTAACACATTCGGGAATAATTTTACTTCAGCCTCAATACTCTCTATATCACTGTGGTAATGTTCGGCTAATGGTCTTAACTTATTGAATTTTAGAAAATTGTCACTTGTAGGCTTCATTGCACTTATCCCGTTCAACACGTAACTGTTGTTAGTGAACCTCCTTTTTAACTCGGTGATCATATGATCGAGAACAGGATTAAATATTTTAACGATGAAGTCGTCATCACTACGACGTATCTCACTTTCACTAGTTTGCAGTTCGGTGGCGAAGCTGGCAAATCTTTTGGGAAGCTTGCGCATTCGAGAGTTGCGATTCTTAGAGAGTTCAATGGAGTTTTCCTCGGCAATTAGTTATATGTTTGTCATCAATGCATCGAACTTCCCAGGTTCCGATCTCATTTGTTAGAATGTGTCCACCAATGAATCGACAAGAACACAAGCATGTGCAACTAATTTTAAGTCTAGAAGAACGTCACTGAACAAGTGCAAGCAGAAAAGAAATTCAAAGTCAATTTGCTCCAAAATACCCCGCGCTTCATTACCTTTCATTGTGTTTGATTCTACTGAAATACGATGGAGAAGTAAAATCAGCACAGAAAACGTTGATTCGATTGCATCACACGCAGCTACAACGCCTCAAGTATTACTGATAGGTGCTTCAATTCAACCACTCGACTGCCCATGCCTCCTTTGCAATGCAACTAATACAGGGTGTACTGTTGACCGAGATACGAAAACGTAGAGTCTTGGCAATTGCGCTATAAATCGGGAAACAGAATCGTTTCCTTTGCAAACAACCACAATGAAAAAGTTTAGCCTATGATTAAAACAATGAACATACACGGCTTGCGGAACTTCTTGTGCAAATATTTCTTGGAACACCTTAAGCAGAGCCACTTATAACACTGGCGCCATCAAAAGTCTGTGCAATACACGTATGTTTGTCAATATACATTTCGCTAGAATAGTAATAATGTATGCACAGAGTGATTTAGCGTCAAGCGATTCACATGGGTGACTGATAGCCCAAAAAATCTTTCGTTTAATGAACCTTCTTTAAAATATCTTACAACTATAGATAACTGTTCCTGTTTGCTCACGTCTTTTGTTTCATCCGCCATTACTTACTTTTTATTTATTTATTATAAAATGCACATTAATTCAGAACAGTTCACTACGACTGGGGGGGCAAGCGGGGGGGCAGGCCATTTTTTTGGGGGGCAATTGCCCCCCCATGCACCCCCGTAGCGCCGCCAATGCCTCTATCTCTGATTCGTGTCACCTACATTAATTTTGTTATTTAAATGTCTTAATATATTTAATTAGCAGCAGTTGCCCGCAGTGGCTTCGCTCACGTGGATTTTAGGATTTTGTACCTATTGTGGTCCACAAGACACGTATTTATTTATTTTTAAAGAAAGAATCTAAATAACAATTTTCAAGTCTGCAACATGTTCGGTTGTTATGTATGTATCCTCATAATAAAATTTACCCCTATTTTTTCATCTCCCTCAACTGGATTTTCAGAAAACAGTAAAACGTGTTGTTTTAATTGAAAAGGATAATGTAATTGCCGAGTTTGATGTCTATAAGATTTTCACTTTATGAAATAAAATATTCAGCCCTGCCTTTTTACCCCCCGTTTTCACCCGCCGTAACTTGATTTTAGAAAAATGTTTAAACACGTGTTTATTTATTCGTAAAAAAAATCCAAGTACCAAAATACACGTCTGTAACATCTTACGATTTCGAAAGATACATAAATGCTCATAAAATAATTCACCCACTTTTTTCACCCCCATTATCTGGATTATCGAACAATTGTAAAACAATTGTTTACGTCTTTTTAAAGGAGAATCTAAATATCAAATTTCACGACTGTAACATATTCTGGTTTTTAATTTAAAAAACTCACTTCCTGTTTTCAGTTTTCACCCACTTATCTGGATTTGCAAAAATACTTAAATACACGTTTCTTTATTTTTTAACAAATATCTATATACAATCTTTACGTCTGTAACATTTTCCATCTTCGGTTTTTTTTAATGTAGAAATCTTAAAAAAAAATCAACCCCGTTTTGTACCCTATTTAATTTGATTTTTGAACAATGGTAAAATGTATTTGTTTATAAGGTGAATGTAAATAGTAAATACCAATTTTCACGTCAGTGACATTTTCGGTTTTGGAGTTATAGGTATCCTCATTTTAAAATAAATCCCTCTTTTTGTTGTTGTCTAAATAGCTAACGCCAAAATCTTCTCAGTCCTGCCTCTTCTTAGTAACTTGTTGTCTAAATAGCTAACGCCAATATCTTCTCAGTCCTAGCTCTTCTTAGTTACTTGTTGTCTAAATAGCTAACGCCAATATCTTCTCAGTCCTGCCTCTTCTTAGTAACTTGTTGTCTAAATAGCTAACGCCAATATCTTCTCAGTCCTAGATCTTCTTAGTAACTTGATGTCTAAATAGCTAACGCCAATATCTTCTCAGTCCTGCCTCTTCTTAGTAACTTGTTGTCTAAATAGCTAACGCCAATATCTTCTCAGTCCCGGCTCTTCTAAGTAACGCGTTGTCTAAATAGCTAACGCCAATTGAGCAAACGGTTTAGGCGCGGTCGCTTAGCCGGTTCCCATACGAACAACGAAGTTAAGCAACCTCGGGCTAGGTCAGGAGGTGAATGGGTAATCACTCTCCTCTGAAACACTAGTTACCGTTGGTTAGAGCAGATTGGAGGTTCGAAAGCTTGTGTAACAGCTTCGTTCCTCTCGTCAACTGCTCGCCAGTCCAGGTTAGTGGAGGAACCTATATGACTGGTCAAAGTTACACTACGTTATCGTTGTCGTTGTAGTCATGAGGATTGCAAGTCCTGCGTGCCTGATCACGCGGTGTGTTGTCGTGTCGTTGTAGTCATGGGAATGCAACTTCTGCGTGCCTGATCATGCGGTACGTTGTCATGTCGTTGTAGTCATGGGGATGCAAGTCCTGCGTGCCTGATCACGCGGTGTGTTGTCGTGTCGTTGTAGTCATGGGAATGCAACTTCTGCGTGCCTGATCACGCGGTGTGTTGTCGTGTCGTTGTAGTCATGGGAATGCAACTTCTGCGTGCCTGATCATGCAGTACGTTGTCATGTCGTTGTAGTCATGGGGATGCAAGTCCTGCGTGCCTGATCACGTGGTGTGTTGTCATGTCGTTGTAGTCATGGGAATGCAAGTTCTGCGTGCCATGATCATGCGGTACGTTGTCGTGTCGTTGTGGCCATGGGACGCAAGTCCTGCGTGCCTGATCCAACGCGCACGTGTTTACAAGCAAATCTACGTAAAAGCAATTAATTACGTAATGACTCACTCGATCATCAGCAACAAATAACTAGGGCAAACAAACAATTAAACTACGCGTATAACGTTGAGGCTAGATAGTCTGGCTTCCACGAACCCGAGACAATGTGAGACAGAGCCAGGGGGGAATTGAGTGCGATGTGATCCGCGTTAAGACGAAAACAATCAGTTTAATCTGTTTTCGGTAAACAATGATGGAATACAACATCACGAGTCTGATTAAATGTGTGGACGGAATCAATATCTCCTTTCCGCCCCATGAGTGTCTGTCTGTCTGTCTGTGTGGCGGGCTTGTGTATGTGAGTACTGTGTACATCATACCTGGTATTTTTGTAATTAAGTTGTGGATGTAACGGCTTGAAGTAGGCCTAGTACTCCTCATTTTCATAAAAAAAAACAAGTTTTCCACAAGCCCTACATTATCATAAACTGAGGGGTTTATTTAACAACAAGCGTATAACATAGGCAAGAATTGAACTTGGTGCAGTTTTAAACTCAGTGTTCGTAGCATGCAGATCAAGCGTGAATTAAGATTATTAAACCAGGTTTCGATAAGGGGATACCTATCTCGTTAGGGGAGAAGAGAGATAAGAAAAGACAACTGGTGAACAGGTTTACATTTCAAATCATTAAGCTGTTTGGAATGAAAGATCAACAGTTGATAACCAAAGACATCGGAATATCCACCCTGCTAGCGTCACCTTCAGAGTTCAGACTCTTGCAAGGGAGTCCCTAAGACATTTCCCAGCTCCTGCATATCTGGTCACATAATCTCTGGTGCTCTTTTACAATCATTCCAATCTACGCAGTCCAAGAACACTTGGGTCTACAACAACTAGGTAGCGTCCCCCCCCTCACCCCCTCCCCCCCCCTCAAAATATCCTTCTGGGTGGCCTACTTCCAAACCCACACTGACTGCTCACAACGCCAGAATGCAATAACACACAATACCACGTCACCAATCAAGCTGCATATACTGCACTTACGGGTTCAAGGTTTAAGATTTAGGATTTGTTTCCAAGACACGACTTTTTTTTAGCAGTTTTACTAGGATCGCTATCATTAACCGGATTTATGAAAGGTCGCCTCTCATTGGCTTGGGCTAAGAATTTCAGGGGTACGGGCTAAGAAGTCACTAAACACTGGCTCTAATACCTAGCACCATGTGTAGTTTTCCTATAGCTGAATCTTTAATCTTAAACCTTAAATATTTGTGTAACCCGAGCATTACTTACATATATCCACAAAGGTTCAATGCGATGGTTAATACCATAATCAGGGTAGAGAAACAGAATATTTCCACTTGTGGTTATGATTGTTGAAGTTTTAAAATTTCAAAAATGAAATATTTAGTTATTTCGTATTTCACTAAGTACTCGGAAGCTTTGATCAAAATTATGACGTCTTCAAAGTGAGATCCATGATACGTGGCGAGGGTCGTCATAAAGGGAGTCCAGCAAGGGACGGCAATATTTACTTATGTGTAGCAGAATTAATGTAGTTTTCTATATACCATCTTTCGGTAGTCCCCGCGCTCGAGCTCGCGCCGCCTCGTCGTGACGCCCCGCACCCTCGGTACGCCCACGCACGCGAACATTTTCCCACATCTGTCGCTACAGAATTGACCGCCTGGCCTTTGGCTACAAGTGGGTATTTTTTTCGACCCTGTGCGTCAACCCCTTTTCAAACCCCGACGAGTTTAATGTCGCAAAGTGTGCGTATTTTGCTATGTTGGATTGCGGGAAAAATTGTAAAAAATAGTAAATGTTTTTTGACAATTTTGTCGATGCTTTGGATCGAAAGTCAATTGAATGGAGCATCTTTTTGTCATGAAAGGTTTTCGTATAAAGTGTCCCGTTCAAAAGTTACGGGCACCCAAACACGAACAATGTTCGACGTCTCGATTTGACGGATTTGGTACCCGTTTAATGTGTCACATTCAAACGGCTCTGCCCGTCGAACCAAACGAGATATAACATTCTGGTTTGTTTTGTTACCGGCGCTTACCCTTTGGGTAATTGGGTTTTGAAACATTTTGGATTCGTCCCGGAACTTTCGTCAATCAAATTGTGAACATTTGGTACCGTCGGCCGATAAAATCGTTGTGTACCAATTATGTTCCGTATTTTTTGTTCCCGAATAGAATTGACTTTTTCATCTTAAAGGTCTTTGAGAAACGACCAGGATCAGGGGTCACTTTTTTGAATTTCGTCCCTGTTCCTTAGTTATAGGCACTTTTCCATTTTCACGACACGGTTTCAGCTTTTATTTTTTTGCGTTAAGTTGGTACTTTCAAAATGGGATTTTTTTCTTTAGGCCGATGCTCAAAGCTTGCCCGTACAGGGGCATGAAACAACATTTTCAGAAAGTCACCCCTAAACCGAATGACAGACGTTCGCGCAAGGCACTTTTCACGGCGATATAAAACCACGCATACAAAATGTTTTGTTTTTGTATATTAAAAGTGTGTTTAAAATGCCATCAAATACATTGTTGTATTTAATGTTAATAATTGGACATTTGTCTATTTATAAACGTTACTTTCAAAAATTAGACTTAACGGGCGTCCGAGTTACGGTGCTTTAACGGATTTCATCCGTGCCGTGTTTTTGCCAGAATTTGTCTTTGAGAATTTTCAATGTCGTAAAAAAGCATGTTGGAATTTTTTTACATTTTTTTTCACTCTTTTGTGCACATTTCGTGGGTATTGACTATTGTTTGGACGTACCCGGACGTACCAGGCACGTACCATTTTTGACATTTTTATGGTACAAGGACTAGATGTGTAATTTTGATTACTTAAATTTCAGCTTTGAACGTCCCTGGTATGTCCCGTTATGAAATCGAACAGCCCATTTTGGTATCATCGAAAAGTGCGTTTCAATACCTTTTTAAACATGTGCATATCATTGACGACACACTTACCGGGACGTACCGGCAAGCTTTTGAACGTGCGGAAATGTACGATGTAGAACTCGAACATTTTTCTAACACTTAGAAAATTTTCAACATGAAAATAATTTTGTACCAAAATTTGAATTTTTTCATTTTTTCAAGTTTTTTAAGTTTTCAAAAAATTGGGGTACTTTTGGGGGAAATTTTTCAAACACTTCGAAATTTTGAAACATGAAATTTTTTTTTCTTTTTTCAGAATCACACAATTTTCAAGTTTCTTCTTTACATAAGTATCTACGACCAATTACCGTGACATGTACATAGAAAAACTCGAAAATTTTTCCATCACTTAAAAATTTCAACATGAAAATAATTTTTTACCAAAATTTTAATTTTTTCATTTTTTCAACTTTTTTCAAGTTTTCCAAAAAGTGGGCTACTTGAAAATTTTTCAAACACTTAGAAATTTTTCAACATGAATTTTTTTTTCATTTTTCAGAATCACACAACTTTCAAGTTTCTTTCTTTACATAAGTATCTACGACACTTTGACGTGAAATGTACATAGAAAAGCTCGAAAATTTTTCCATCACTTTAAAAATTTTCGACATTTTTTTTCGACTTTTTTTTTCAAATTTTTTTTTTCTTTTTTCCAACTGAAAAGTTTTCCAAAAAGTGACACCAAAAAAAAAAAAAAAAAAGTGACAATTTCCAAAAAAGTCGAGTTTTCCAAGAAGTGACCTGCCCAAACGTGACAGCCAGCAGCGGCTCAAGGCAGCGGAGCGGTCTTGTTAAGTTTATATAGTACTGTTTCTAATCTATAAATAAACACAACACGTGCATGAAAATGCGTCCACAGAACCAAGTTATGAACAATACATAAGATGGTTCCATCCACGTATTATGTGATTCAAGATAACCAGACGTCTTCCTAAAAGTTACGTAATATTTTAGCAAGGATCTTTTATTATGTAAGAATATTTCCTAAAAAATACTTTGTCGTTAAGTGTGCCCATAACATATATGACATTTATCTCGACTTCGCTTCGAAGCATTGTCAATGACAATGAGGTGCCAATAACATGCGTCGTTATGTGATCGGTTTCGCATGGACGATCTCGTGAGTGTTGGAAGCAGAGACTTGAAGCATCTACGCGTGGCTACTAGAGATACATGATAGCCACTGTCGTATAATCATTTGATTAATTAGTAGAGTATACGTAAACGTGAGTATTACCCTGCGAAACCCCAGTTGTCTGTCTGTTAATATTGCTTGAAAATTGTTACAAAGTGAAACAAACCATATAAGGTCTGTTCGTTCTGTAGTAGCAGGCTCACTGCAGGAGGCGAGTTGGAGCAAAGGCATATGACGTCATAGGAGTTGGTAGCAAATTGGAGTAGTTTATAAAAACGAACGGTTTTGAAGCAGATTTTGTTGCGCGGCAAATTAATTCTCAATTACCTTAAGATACCAGCATCAACCTAGAGCTACTGAATAGAATATTTCATAGAATAATAGTATTAAAATGTCACTGCAGGCCAAGTATCACACTATTATACTCGAAAGGCGAGAGTTATTGTTATTTACAGTAGGGCCTAGGCCTAGACCTAGGCCAACTCATTGGTGAGAGGTTTGGGACAATCCACTAGGCCTAGAGTGTAGAAAACACTATTTATATAAATTTAAAATATATACTAAGCATAAAACTCATTTGGACTATCAAATATGTAATGGCCATCCACTATTTCTGGGCAATTCTCTCCACAAGCAATCTTGCACACTTCTCCATCCATAATTACGCGCCTTTTTGCAACCTGCTACAACTTTACTGAAAGCGCTCCACCTCTCGAGTAGGAGCACTTTCAGTAGAGTTGTAGCAGCTACCATTTCGTAATCGAACACTTTCGTAGTAGCGCCAACTTACTACTAAAGCGCCTGCTCCTATAGAACGAACGCTTTTGTAGTACTGTCGCACATTGTAGTAGACAGAACGAACAGACCTATCATCTCCTGCTGAATGTTTCGTGTTTTTAAAAAAATATTTAATTTTTCCAAATGTTCCTTTGTTAATTGGATAGATGGTTGCAACTTAGCAACAAAACATAAACACAAACATTTTAAAAAGGGAAATTTGTATTGGAAAAAAGAAACATTCATAAGAAATTGCACTAAATTCTCTATAGGAGACGCAATATTTTGTTTGAAACTTGTGACAATTTTGTAGCATTTTAAGCATTTTTGAGCGTCCGAATGCGGGGGTTGCTCAGGGTAGGTGGATATAAGGTGCTTTATGACGCTCTAGCAATTAGTTTTAATTGTTTGTTTGTTTTGATCCACCCCCATGGCCGAGCCCAGAGATCTAGGTTTCTAGGGTAATCTGGCCTGGGTAGGGACGCGTGGGTGTCAGTCGGGCCGGGCCGGGCGGACACCCACGCGCACCGCTGAGGGGGGTGTGGGTGTCGCCATGGTTACAGCCGTGGTAACAGCGACAGTGGCGCGCGGGCCGCTTCACAAGCATGCCCACTCAGCACTATCATACTTGTATCTCAAAGAAAACATAAAAAGATACGACAGATATCTTGAAGATAAAGTATTGCCATTTTCCAGAAACATTAGAAATGCCTGATATCAAAAAACAAAAGACAACGTGACATGATCCTACGGAAAAGATATCTTGATGGTATCAATGCGTTGACTGGGTTAATTGTCTTGATGTTTTTTTTTTTCTTTTAAAGATAAATATAAAGAAAACCGTTTTTTATTCAAATATGTTTTGTTACTTATGTTCTACACGCAGGGAAAATGTATCGACGTGGATAATTTGGTGTAATTTTCAAATGAACAGAAATATAAAACTAAGAAGATACCACTTTAATATTAACTGTCATAAATCATAAGTCATGACGTAGGATTTTAGTGTTGTACCAGGGCACTCACAACAATGATGGCGTGTGTCTATCTAACAACAGTTGCTGACCTGTTGTGTAGCTGATGACGCCAAGGCGCCACCAAATTGTTTCAAACAGGGGTGTTAAATTGTCATTAAAAGCTCTCCAACTAATAGAACTAACAAATAGCAACTTCAGCTATAATAGCTAATATCTATACTAATAGCTAACTAACTAGCTCTCTAACTAACTTGGATAATAGAGGAATGAGGTTAATTCTGCAGGTGCAAAGACGAACACATGTTAGAGACATGTTAGATGTTCTTCATTGGATGACTGTTGAGCAAATGTTGGGGCTCAAAGTACTAATTTTTTTCGAAATATTGTTGCTGGAAATTTTAGTGTCAACTTTAATGAGTTTTTATGCAAAAACTAAGTACATAATTACAAAACTAGACACGCAATTGATGTTCACCTAAAATTACAGTACAAGACTGGTAACCAAAAATCTATTTTTATAAACGGCATCAAACTTACAATAGTCTACCACTTACTACAAAACTCAATAAAAATTTCAATACGTACAAAGCCGAATTTATCAACTTTCTTAAGAATAAATACCCATATAACTAATATGTAAATTATCAAAAATTTAAATTTCTCTGTCATATATCATTACGTTTAAGTTTATGTATTTTTTTCTTATTTCAATCTATGATATATTTTAATTTGGAATGATACTATTGCAATTTCGATTTTTTACTGTACCCATAACATTATATCTATGTAATGATTATGTAATGGATGCTGGGAGCATTATTTCGTTAACCATAAGGAAAGGGCGTAAGTACTCAACAGGTTGTTTCAACACTATTTTATTGTTATTTCGACAACGATTAGAATAGTGTTCTGAGACATTTTCATCATAATGACATAATGATTGCACATGGCTGAAGCAACATTGTTTAAGTATGAGCCGGTGTACAGAGAACGGCAGTTGGCTAACGGTGCAACCTCAGTAGTGTTGATCACTAAGCACCGCTGATCGGGCTAAACATGAGTCATAACTATCGGAATCGAACCCGGGACTGTCGTAAGTGTATAACAATTACGTCATGTCCACGGGTAGGTAGTAAATTGACTGCCGATATATATAGCGGGGTTTCGGCCAACAGTGTCTCTCTCTGGTGTCCTCGACCTACAGCTAGTGCGTCCTGTTGCCCAAGACAGGAATGTTCGACGATCAGCACGTCACCGGGTCTGTCCGTGAGTAAAACCTAAGCATTAAAGACATAGCATTGAATTGGAGTTATGAGTTAGCCTCTTTTAACTCCTCACCTCCGTCTGCCTCCTACTCGATCTCCCTCTAGGATTAATAGTCTGTCGGCGGTATTCTCGAGAGTCTTCATTGGCTTTCGGGGCATTACAATTATTAGCGAAAGCTAAATAAATAATCACCCTACTACTAACCTAACTAATTTCGTTCTTCGAATATGGTTTTTACTTAAACCTAAAACCGAGAAAAATATTTTTTCATTTTATTCTAGGCGGGGGGGGGGGGGGGGGGGGGGAACGAGGGTTGCCAAGGTCTGCCCCGTGCAAACGATGCTCTACATTAATTCATCCTTGCCCCTTATGCGAAGAACAAAAATGTAAATAACAACTTCTGATGTTAATAAAATAAAACAAGATAATAGACGTTGTTTGTTTTGAAGCCATTTTACCAGCGCGTTGAACGCGATACGAAGGGCCTAGTTATCAAGGGGCAACTTTTGTATTATATTGTTACCGTGTCAATGTTAAATCTTTTATTTAATTTGATATAACTTGAAAATCCCAAAACTGTGTATGTCTGCACCGTCATCGTTTATCAGAATGCAGATTCATTATAAAGCAGTATAATTTAATTACCTCCAAACGAAGCAAAGATAGTTGTGAGAGACCAGGGCTGGGATATGTCAAGTCACGGATTAGACCTCTTATTTGTATAGAATAGAAGCTAGGCTAACAATACAAAGAAAGCAAAAACTGTCTCAATCGCAAACAAATTAACGAAATTATGATAATAAAGAAATCAAATACAAAATTAGAGAAAAGGATGTTTCGTACCGAAATGTCGCCTGTTGAATGCATGGCATGACAAATACCCTGATGGGTTTCCCATGTCTGCGGGCCAAGTTTTCACTTAACTTTGTTTTATTTGATGAAAGCACGAAAACCAAATGTTTTGTGATTTACTGTTGTTTACAATTGCCAAAGAAATGGTTTTCCGAGCGAAAGGAAAACAAATTTCTCCCTAGATCTATAAAACGAGATACGAATCTCAACTTTTTAAAACTTTTATCTAAAAGAATACTTACTCCCGATTCTTTAAGATGCTTACAATCTGGATGATAGTTGGGTGTTTTTTAAAGAGAGACAGAAGATAAGAAGAAAACATTAATTTTCCGGTACAAAAATACAAAACGATTTAACCTGATGTCAAATAACGAAATTAACCCTTGTTTTGTTTTCTCAAGGATGTCATCTTAGCAGAAGAAAGATTTATCTTATTGTTTAGTCGCCTAGACAGATGTAAAACGCATGTGTGTATAACGTATTGTATTATTAATGTTGACGCCACTGGTTCCTCTACGGGAGCTGTTGACGTACTTGATAAACATAACATCGTAGAAATAGAACACAATGTGTAATGGTGAAAGACTGACGCACGAGTATCCCCAAGACCATGGAATAAATTACTCCTTCGCTAACAGGAAGTGTGAATAGAATACGGGGTACGATTTCACTTTTTGTATTTATTCTTTTTATTTTAAAGGGTTACATTAAAAAGTATCATATGTATAAAACATGATCATTCAATGATTTTCATTCATAATAAATTATTAACAAACTATTTAGGATCAAAATTAAAATCAATAGTGGAAGTTAATGACTATGGTCCATATTTCCACCCCGCTGCGACGCAGTTTCTACTGTAGAGTGAAACAAAGCAAACGCGGCTGTGTTTATGACGTCATGTCCGCCAGACAGACGCAAACAGTCTCCGCAGAAGCCATTCCACGCGCTCAAAGTAGCTTGTTGATACAGAACGTGTAGTGAAACATTGTGGCGAAACGAAGAGTTGTTGTAGCGCATGGGTTCGTTCTTCGTACGTCACAGCTGTGCAACGTTTACGGACAGCGGGGATTCTTCTGGTGATGTGTTTGGATTCAAGGAAGCGTAGGAGAATTAATAACAATCGGTTTAGATCCCAGTAGGTGACGCAGTTGGAGATTTATTGACCACCCCAGATAAAAGACACTATATATTTTTTAAACTTTGTTTAAATCAGTAAAATTAAAATCCATTATATGCAAAATATTGTTAATTAGGCTACAGTAAATAACTTACTAACACAGTGTTTATATTGTGGTGTAACCAACTATACTCTTCCGAGAAAACTAGATTGATCGTAATTCACGGGCTAACGTTTACAACGTTTACATTATATGAGATAACTCATTAGGTCTCGCTGAGCGAAATAAGTATATTTCGTGGTAACCCGTGTTTGATGTGGTTGGAATTGCACGGACGAGCGCCGAGTGATGATACAGGGAATATATACATGAAGAATATATTGAAACAAACGTACAGGGTGACTAAATGTAAATATTATTGATACGAGTTACTAATTTAAGGCTGTTCCACCGCCAGTAGGGACAAGTTTTCGCACTTGAATGCGCTGCCGTAGACTTGTACTCGTGTTGGTGTTATCTGTTGAGAGTAGTTTAGGATTGTCATGGAAGATGCCGACACCGGAGCGCTATTGGCCCCTCAAAATAGACGAGACGCATTCTGGTGGCACGAAAATAAACTACTATAAGGATGAGTTTATCTGTCAATTGTTCATTGTTGCTTCATCAATGGCGCAGATAAGGGTGTTGCTTAGCAGCGCTATCGATGTGTTAGTTTGAGTCTCCAATAGTCATCAGCCGGACACGGACCCTCGCGCGAGACGTTTTGCATGCGAGTTTTCATTCGAGAGTTTCTCGGGAACCAGAAACATGATACTAAAGTTTTACCCACCATTGAAACGTATCTTCAACCGAGTGTCATGTCAAAGCAGTTACAAAACGTACTAAATTTAGATGCAAAAACATCGGTACAGCAAACAAATTAAAACTTTTGACCCCTAAACTTGAAAATTATGTAAGTACCAGGTTGAACAAACAACCCGTTCTGTCACGTGTTGTTGAAAAATGAACACATAAACACGCCCGGTTTTATCTAAACTCACGAATAAAATCTGACCTCTGGTACGCGCGAATGACAAAATTATGTTTTGTTTGTTTTACATTTTTTTTTTGTTCGCTGTGAACCATATTACAACCAGTTTACTATCATAAAAAGCAGTTTCTTAGTCCACGTCACAGTTGCCTGCAATAGCCTTAAAATGATAACACAAAAAGATGAATGATGGCACAATGTCCATATCACTCCATGTCGAACTGTGATGTTCTCCAGGGTGAATCTGCTCTTCGTTGTAATCAGGCGTATTCTTAGACCGCGGCGTCCGCGAATAGACACACGAAGGTCGATCAAAGCGCCATTTAGACGTAAATAAATAACAACATTCGACGAGTGCAGCGATAATGTTCGCTTGGAGCGATGCATGAGTCACCCACCTCACCCGAGCCGACATAAATGAGGGAAGCGTTGTTGTTTACATCGCCATCAGTTTCAGAGGCTGCGTCTCGACCCACCCTAAGGAACCACCGACTTCTGTCGGTTACAATTCCTTGAAAATGCTTTAAAATTGTCAGCGAAACAAATCATCCCCTAGATAATTTAATTCTCTTATAATTAATGATTCTCTGTTCCAATGAATATTTCCGTTTTTCAAAATTGGCCTACATTAAATTTCCTTAGGGCACATCGGGGTTTGAGCCCCATAATTTCCACCCAAGGAAAGATTGGCTACGCTGTCGTCGTGGCAAATCTATGGTTGACGACACAACACTTTTAACGCGCGTATTTATATTGTGTTTGTGTGTGATTACTATGTGAATGTTAGGGTTGTTTTCAATATGGGTAGGTATTATCCGAGCATGCTACTGAAGATATCAGGGGGATGAATCAGATCTCCCGTGATCTAGCTCGAGTTTATTACACATATATGAGATAAAATCATGGGCGTCGCGAGAGGGGGGGGGGGGGGGGGTGCCCTTGCCCTCCCTGGATGTCAAGAAGAGCTCGAAATAAAAATCGTTACAGAATTGTTTTTCGCCATCGGCGAAAAGGCCACCGCGGCGACTGGAGCTATAATTGTATAATTTCAATATCCTTTTTATATTCTAGCCAATTCAGTAATAATCCGACAAGTGATTTCTAGAAATGTCTACAATTTCACATTCACATATTCCGATAATTTCTATTTGGAACTTGACTTGATGTGTGTACTGTGTACATGCAAACGATTACTTTGGAACCCTCACAGCAAGGAAGCACTTACGGCGACGCAGGTGGGAAAACAACGGAACAGGTGAGAGTATCAGGGTATACGGTAGTCCAATGGGAGCTGGGATAGAGCAGTCTGGAAGAACGTACAACATTGACTATGCAACTTCTATAGGGTATTGGAGGGATTACCGGCATGGACAGAGCAGGCACGTAGGAAGGGGGGGATGGGGGGAGATTCCCCCCCCCCACTTTTTCCTGTGACCCACCCAATTTAGCGATGTAGGCACATCCCGACATACAATACCACACGGATACCCGCGGGTAAACATTCACCAACTAAATTTCATATTTCACTAGTGAATAATAATTGCAGAAACACAGAGGGCCCCACGCCCCGGAGAAAGCCAAAATCTCCGTCACAAGATACATTTTCTCTGTCTTTGTTTGCACTTTGAAGCATTACAAAATAAAAGCGAATGGGTGCTTGAAGGTCAGTGGCGTAATTTGGGAAGGGGCGGGTTAATGCCCTCTATTTGAGCCTAAAAATCGAGAAATAACTAATATAGCAAGAAAATGTTTCGCCTTCGGCGAAAAGGCCTCCAGCGGCTGGGGCTCCGCCCCAGACCCCGCGAGTTATTCGCGCTCACAATTCTCCCCCCCCCCCCCCCCACTTGATTTAGAGTTCCTACGCGCCTGGGACAGTGTTAAAAAAAAGGATTGAAACGGGTGGTACAGAAATAGAAAGAATCATGAATGGAAGATAATTAAGGTTGGTGAAAGTACTGACCTCGGAAAGTTTTCTTTCATTACAAGAACAAGTGAAGACTGGAATGGATTGCCTGTTGAAGTTATTGAAGGTTGTAAAACTGTAAGAGATTTTAGGATGAGGCTAAATAAGCAAAAATTGTAAGTTAATTATAAATTGTGAATTATTAATTATATACATCGGTATACACGATTCTTCTTTAGTGTTGTTTGTTATCATATTCATGTACACTGGTGTTTATATTTATTTATTTATTTGATTGTAATTATAAGGCCAGTGTAGGGCACAATGTCCTGTTAAGCCTGATGAGTGATGATTGATAAATTGTTTATAACTACCTGTTAGTCTTATCATTATCAAGACAAATATAAACCATGTTTGTATATAGATCATTTTGTAACGTGAGATATGTAAATGTATGTATGTAGCAGACAGATCTGTCACCGCGTGTAAACACATCTCCGGATAAATAATAAACTTTCTATTCTATTCTAATAAATGGTATAAAATATATTCTCCGCTAAAAATCAGTTGTTGTAAGTTTGTAACCGAAAGGGGAGACTATAAATATCAATTTATTTATTTGTTAGTATTTTTTTGTTTTACTGGTACTCAAGTGAACTGCGGAGCTAAATACGAGGCTTAAGCACCCCCCACCTCTAGGACTCCATTGCACCGGAGTACATAATGTTGTCTCCTCTTGCCCCCCCCCCCCCCCCCCCCCGGGAAATATCCTTGCGACGCCCATGGATAAAATTAGTTCTCAGGCTCGTAGCCAGACCCATACAGAGCTTCCACTTACAGATTTCCAGCCCACGAAGAGATAACTGTCAAAACGTAATAATATTATGATATTGACAATGTCGTATTCTATATAAAATCTGCGTTGTAATCACAACGTATGTGTGGAGCATGTATGTCCTAGATACACTGTTGGGTTCGGTGTGTCCGAACTTATGTAGCAACCCCCAGTGTTACGAGCGTATTTACGAGCTCCAGATGTAATGTGGATGTTAGCCAGACAGTCTTCACTTCGAAATCGCAACCAACCACATTGACGTAAACGTAAACAGCCTGACGCATTACTGATGTATTTGCGTGTAAGCCACGTGTGTCTGTATAGCTGGCAGCTTACTGATGATACTGATGATGCAGATGGTACTGATCATGCAGATATGGTACTGATGATACTGATGATGCAGATGGTACTGATGATACTGATGATGCAGATGGTACTGATGATACTATAATCAGTCGACATGGGCGTTTACAGCAGATCGTGAGAAACGAGCATTTGAGACGATCCAGTTAAAGAAAACAATTCCGACTGGGAATCGAACTCGGGTCTCCGAGCAGTTTAGCAAGTGAGCAGTAAGTGAGCAGTAAGTTTAGTCTGTTCTAACGCATTGTTTTCGCTGTTCAGTGTTATTTCATTCTTCGAAACAAAAATTATGCAGTGATGGTCCGTTGGCTTTTTGAGAAAGTTATATCAAAGTTTGTATTAAGTTCATAGACCCCTCTGGTGTATCGCGCGAACTCGTAAGGCTAATCAGGTACGTCTTACTAACTTCTCCACCCACTCTTTCCTCTATTACGCTGTGTATTTCTACACTAGGAAAACGCTCTGTTTGACGCGTTGATAAGCGAGCGCGTCCATATCTACGAACTTTCTGGCGAAAAGATCTCAAAGCTAATAAAAGCAACAATAAACAACAATTCAAGAATGTGCTTTGCAAACATTTTTCTAATCTCCATAGCTATTATACTTCCCGACATTGTTGAATGCAGTGCAATGTGCGTTGCTAAGAATTTTCGTTGTCATTCTGTCTAGTGTTTTCGCCGCGGTCCGCCACCGTTACTAACAGTTATTGACAGCAATAGAAATGTAATTTCTGCCTCTAACACGTATTCGATCGCGTTTAAATTAGTTTATTCGTGACCGGACGAAAATTTACTACCAGATAGCCACCTCACATTTTGCTGTTACAGTATTTTAGAAACATATTTTCGAGTAACTTTTGTGTTACCAGCTTACTTAACCAGCGTATAGGTTGTGAACTTGAAAAACATCCCGACGTAAACAACACTCACGTTCTCCCTGTTGTAAATCACACTAGGCATATTTATGTTGGTACCTTTGCTAAATATAGCCCCCCTTGAACTAAGCAGACATGTGCCTATCATTTCAATCAGCCAGCATCAATCTGCCTGCCTGGAGTGTTTAATGTTTACGTCATTGCTCTCCCGTCTTCGGTTGCGAGGAGGAAATAAGGGCTCGAACATGAATCCTATCAAAGTACTAAACGTTACATTATATTTAAGTGTCGACGTTTCGGCAAACAAACTGTCTCGGCGGCTTCTTTGAAGGTTTCATGTTGACTGCATCAACACTAGGGATGCAGGTTATTAATAATTAATATGATTCACAGCAAACACAATCCCATTCAGATGGCTCAAAATATATAATATATAATTATAAGGCAACCTTATAAAGTAACGGCAGAACTTTGTTTGCAATAAAGTAATATAGATATATATAAAACAATTCTTAAAAAACCTTGTTATAATCCGAGTCCACACAGTGAAAGCGCCACGCTACCCTATGAGGGCTATGTATGTACACCATACGGGGCTTGACGCGCTTTCCATGGATGCCTTGTTTGAATGTTGGGTCCAGCAACAGTGTTGTCATGACTACCCGATGACGTACGCGTCCTCCCCCTCCACCCCTCAACAACCGTTTAAAGGGGCGTGTCCACTTACGGGTTAGAGGGTCATTCGTACATGGCACTTTGCTGTGACAGATTTCACTCATTTACAAGACCTGTTCATCAGTAGGATTTAATGTTTTTAACTTGTTTGTGATGTTTGTTCGATTGGCACTCGACAAATTAATCAAACGTAATTTTGCTCTAGAAGGAATACTGGATTATGATTATAAATTTCAAACAGAAGATAACAAAACACATAGGTAAAATGCATCTTCATTTGTAAATAGAAGAACGTATAGAAATCTACCGGGTGCAGTAGAAACACAATTTGTTAAATTATAAACAAACAAGGTACACATGTATTCTTCATAAAATTTCCTAAGTAATAACTATTAACATTTTAACATAAAATTAAGACAAAAACATAAAGGTTGGCAATTCAGCAAGACAATACATTTATAACATGAGGAAAAAAAGTTGAAAAAAAATCTCTTTGGAAATCTACCGGGTAACCCGAGTGTAAATTATAGCCAATCAAACTTTTGTCTTATCCAATGGTGAAACTGTACAGGTATCAACCATGCAAGTGTACAGGTATCAACCATATAAGTGCACAGGTATCAGCCATGTAAGTGCACAGGTATCAACGATATAAGTGCACAGGTATCAACCATGCAAGTGTACAGGTATCAACCATATAAGTGCACAGGTATCAGCCATGTAAGTGCACAGGTATCAACCATGCAAGTGTACAGGTATCAACCATATAAGTGCACAGGTATCAGCCATGTAAGTGCACAGGTATCAGCCATGCAAGTGACAGGTATCAACCATGCAAGTGTACAGGTATTAACCATGCAAGTGTACAGGTATCAACCATATAAGTGCACAGGTATCAGCCATGTAAGTGCACAGGTATCAACCATGCAAGTGTACAGGTATCAACCATATAAGTGCACAGGTATCAGCCATGCAAGTGACAGGTATCAACCATGCAAGTGTACAGGTATTAACCATGCAAGTGTACAGGTATCAACCATATAAGTGCACAGGTATCAACCATGCAAGTGACAGGTATCAACCATGCAAGTGTACAGGTATTAACCATGCAAGTGTACAGGTATCAACCATATAAGTGCACAGGTATCAGCCATGTAAGTGACAGGTATCAACCATGCAAGTGTACAGGTATCAGCCATGCAAGTGTACAGGTATCAACCATATAAGTGCACAGGTATCAACCATGTAAGTGCACAGGTATCAACCATGCAAGTGTACAGGTATCAACCATATAAGTGCACAGGTATCAGCCATGCAAGTGACAGGTATCAACCATGCAAGTGTACAGGTATCAACCATATAAGTGCACAGGTATCAGCCATGCAAGTGTACAGGTATCAACCATATAAGTGCACAGGTATCAGCCATGCAAGTGACAGGTATCAACCATGCAAGTGTACAGGTATCAACCATATAAGTGCACAGGTATCAGCCATGCAAGTGACAGGTATCAACCATGCAAGTGTACAGGTATCAACCATATAAGTGCACAGGTATCAGCCATGCAAGTGACAGGTATCAACCATGCAAGTGTACAGGTATCAACCATATAAGTGCACAGGTATCAGCCATGCAAGTGACAGGTATCAACCATGCAAGTGTACAGGTATCAACCATGCAAGTGTACAGGTATCAACCATGCAAGTGTACAGGTATCAACCATATAAGGTCACAGGTATCAGCCATGTAAGTGCACAGGTATCAGCCATGTAAGTGCACAGGTATCAGCCATATAAGGTCACAGGTATCAGCCATGTAAGTGCACAGGTATCAGCCATGTAAGTGTACAGGTATCAACCATGTAAGTGCACAGGTATCAACCATGCAAGTGTACAGGTATCAACCATATAAGTGCACAGGTATCAGCCATGCAAGTGACAGGTATCAACCATGCAAGTGTACAGGTATCAACCATGTAAGTGCACAGGTATCAACCATGCAAGTGTACAGGTATCAACCATATAAGTGCACAGGTATCAGCCATGCAAGTGACAGGTATCAACCATGCAAGTGTACAGGTATCAACCATATAAGTGCACAGGTATCAGCCATGCAAGTGACAGGTATCAACCATGCAAGTGTACAGGTATCAACCATATAAGTGCACAGGTATCAGCCATGCAAGTGACAGGTATCAACCATGCAAGTGTACAGGTATCAACCATGCAAGTGTACAGGTATCAACCATGCAAGTGTACAGGTATCAACCATATAAGGTCACAGGTATCAGCCATGTAAGTGCACAGGTATCAGCCATGTAAGTGCACAGGTATCAGCCATGCAAGTGTACAGGTATCAACCATATAAGTGTACAGGTATCAACCATATAAGTGCACAGGTATCAGCCATGCAAGTGACAGGTATCAACCATGCAAGTGTACAGGTATCAACCATGCAAGTGTACAGGTATCAACCATATAAGTGCACAGGTATCAGCCATGTAAGTGCACATGTATCAGCCATGTAAGTGCACAGGTATCAACCATATAAGTGCACAGGTATCAGCCATGTAAGTGCACAGGTATCAACCATATAAGTGCACAGGTATCAACCATGCAAGTGACAGGTATCAACCATGCAAGTGTACAGGTATTAACCATGCAAGTGTACAGGTATCAACCATATAAGTGCACAGGTATCAGCCATGTAAGTGCACAGGTATCAACCATATAAGTGCACAGGTATCAGCCAAGTAAGTGCACAGGTATCAACCATGCAAGTGCACAGGTATCAGCCATGTAAGTGCACAGGTATCAACCATGCAAGTGCACAGGTATCAGCCATGTAAGTGCACAGGTATCAACCATATGAGTGCACAGGTATCAACCATATAAGTGCACAGGTATCAGCCATGCAAGTGTACAGGATTACACCATGCAAGTGTACAGGTATAAACCATGCAAGTGTACAGGTATCAACCATATAAGTGCACAGGTATCAGCCATGTAAATGCACAGGTATCAACCATGCAAGTGTACAGGTATCAACCATATAAGTGCACAGGTATCAGCCATGCAAGTGTACAGGTATCAACCATATAAGTGCACAGGTATCAGCCATGCAAGTGTACAGGTATCAACCATATAAGTGCACAGGTATCAGCCATGTAAGTGCACAGGTATCAACCATGCAAGTGTACAGGTATCAACCATATAAGTGCACAGGTATCAGCCATGCAAGTGTACAGGTATCAACCATATAAGTGCACAGGTATCAGCTATGTAAGTGCACAGGTATCAACCATATAAGTGCACAGGTATCAGCCATGCAAGTGTACAGGTATCAACCATATAAGTGCACAGGTATCACTGTATCAGCCATGCAAGTGTACAGGTATCAACCATATAAGTGCACAGGTATCAGCCATGCAAGTGTACAGGTATCAACCATATAAGTGCACAGGTATCAGCCATGTAAGTGCACAGGTATCAACCACATAAGTGCACAGGTATCAGCCATGCAAGTGTACAGGTATCAACCATATAAGTGCACAGGTATCAGCCATGCAAGTGTACAGGTATCAACCATATAAGTGCACAGGTATCAGCCATGCAAGTGTACAGGTATCAACCATATAAGTGTACAGGTATCAGCCATGCAAGTGTACAGGTATCAACCATATAAGTGCACAGGTTTTAACCATGTAAGTGCACAGGTATCAACCATATAAGTACACAGGTATCAGCCATGCAAGTGTACAGGTATCAACCATATAAGTGCACAGGTATCAGCCATGCAAGTGACAGGTATCAGCCATGCAAGTGACAGGTATCAACCATGCAAGTGTACAGGTATCAACCATGCAAGTGACAGGTATCAGCCATGCAAGTGTACAGGTATCAGCCATGCAAGTGACAGGTATCAGCCATGCAAGTGACAGGTATCAACCATGCAAGTGTACAGGTATCAACCATGCAAGTGACAGGTATCAACCATGCAAGTGTACAGGTATCAACCATATAAGGTCACAGGTATCAGCCATGCAAGTGTACAGGTATCAACCATATAAGTGCACAGGTATCAGCCATGCAATAACAGGTATCAACCATGCAAGTGTACAGGTATTAACCATGCAAGTGTACAGGTATTAACCATGCAAGTGTACAGGTATTAACCATGCAAGTGTACAGGTATTAACCATGCAAGTGTACAGGTATCAACCATGCAAGTGTACAGGTATCAGCCATGCAAGTGACAGGTATCAACCATATAAGTGCACAGGTATCAGCCATGCAAGTGACAGGTATCAACCATGCAAGTGTACAGGTATTAACCATGCAAGTGCACAGGCATTTAAAAAATGCTTTATAGACGGACCTAACTTAAGTGTAAAATCATTGTAAAATTAAGACAAAATCATATGTTTACACATGTATTAGAGCCTAGTATATTTAATTGATTTGACTTACCCCTCTATCAACCTTTTCAATTTTACTACACTGTTTGACAACTAATGTAGTGGGCGTGGCAAAACGACCTTGCGCCTAATTGGCCTAAACAGCCATGCCTATGCTTTAAGTGTTCCCTAATTATTTATTTTTTACATGTACATTATTTCTTAAATAAATAAATAAAACTAAAACTAGTCTGAAGTGAGACATCTTGCACAAGTATACTACAGTACAGTGCATGCTTATAGCACATCTGTTGTGGTTTAGCGGCAGACTGAAATCATGATGATCATTAAAATCTATTATACTCCATATCTACATACCAGTAGCGGCGTACTATATTTATACACGTAACAATGTAATATATGACACTTGTTTTATTTGGAATTTAAAACAAGTAATGTTATATTCCACCAAAGGTCTATGTCCATGATTTTCAACCGAGTTCAACCTATGAAGAGTTCTACATGGGAATAAGAGGTAAGGGTTATTAATATTATGGCAAGCGACATAGGGAACGGGAAATATGTTTTGAAAATATAAATTTCTTTGCTGCTATACGGACAAAATGTTTCCAGTACTTAAATAACAAAGTAATGCAAAGTAACAAGTTTTAAAACTTGTTTTTTAAGACATGTTTCCCGTGTGTTACTGGCTTAATTATAAGAAATAGACACTTTGTTCCAATTTTATTAAAAGTTTATTGATACCATACTTACATTTTTAATGTCACTATTAAAGGATAATATGTAGGCCTATACATAATATATTTTCTTCATATAATATAGAAATATCAATATCATTAGCTGCATAAGAATTTATTAGATGCATAATGCTTTAAGGGTACGTACTACGTACTGTGCGTATGAAGCCCTACAAAATCAGTTAAAATCTCGAGTCTTAAATACAGTACAATAAAATGTAGACACCACAAATTGTAAGATAGGACGTACATCATCAGAAATAAGTACACAATATAATTTGATTACTGTAATAACCATAACAATTTATTTTCAAAATACGATTCGGCATACACGACTGAAATCATGATGATCATTAAAACCTATATTATACTCCATATCTACATACCAGTAGCGACGTACTATATTTATACACGTAACAATGTAATATATGACACTTGTTTTATTTGGAATTTAAAACAAGTAATGTTATATTCTGAATGTTGATAAAAGTGTTCACAAGATACCGTATTGATACAATACGTATGCTCAGTGTTTTGCAACACTGGAAGAAGCTCGACATAAATACATACATACACACAATCGACCAAGTCCCGAGAAACTCGTCACCATATAAACGTAACGAGCGCTCTTTGCGAGTCGTTGTCTCTTCTTGTCTTGGATTCGTGCGCGGTCCGGTAAACTTTCAGCTAGCTGCACATTGGGGAATTTGTACTTCATGTAAAAGAATATTTAAAATAATTAGTTGTAGGACAAAAACATGGTTTGCCGGGTGGCGGTTCCGTCTTGTTTGCTTCGGCTCTTCTGTCGGTACAGCGGCCGCTTCTTCTTGTGGGCTCGAGTCTTGTGACCCGATCCTGCAACGCTCCTGTAAAAGGCTGGTTATTTGGGTGGTTAAGGCGACCGGTGACGGCAGAAACGCAGAGATGCAAGGGAGGTCCCGTACGAACCAAAGACGAGGATAAAGTACCATTAACGACAAGGAAGACTCGAACGACGACTACTCCAACAATCGTAATCTATCACCAAACTGTGAGTTTGTATCAAATAAAGAATAATAAAAAATAAAAAACAGAAAAATAAATACAAGTAGGAGGGATGTATTCCGTGCATGATATTTTATTCCCGAATGATGCTTTGTACACCCTCTAATGCTACATTAGTCGTCTCCAGACTAGGTCTAAGCTACGAATGCAGAACGACCTCTTGGCATTGTCGGTCGGCAGGCTTGTGGCATTACGAGACCAACCGAGCTATCGTACCAATTGCAAAGCGACTCGGCAACTGCAATTGCCAACGTGTAGAATACGGATGAATATGTGATACGTAATCAGACAGTTTCATTTTCCCTCATCGCACAATACATCATGGATGACTGGCTGGAACTGATGTGGTGTATGCGAAGACGTTTTCACAACGAATATTCTCTTGCTTTCTTCGTTAGGCCCGTTCTCTTGAGGGTTGCTTGCTAGTTCATTGTGATTCGTGCATCAACATTGCCGGGTTAGGAACTGTCTCGGTGCGGGAAAACACACGGAGAGGGGAGGGAGGGGAGAGTGATATTGTGATGACATTTTTTTGGTTAGGAAGTAATTTTGTGCTGAAGAATTGTTCAAAGGATAGTGGCTAAGGATTTTAGGTGGGATGAAATTGTTAAAAGACAATTTTATGTTATTTGCTTCGTATTACGACAATCTTTTGTTCTAATTTTTGAGGCATTTTATAATCCCCATTTTCTTAGAATGTGTCAGTACGAAATGCTCCTCTTTTTCATTCTGTTGTCCATTGTTGTTGATAATATTAACTTGAAAACTCAACGTTTATTATAGTTCTTCACCGGTGTAGTGTTAATCAGGTAGATTTGCAAGGAATACTATTTAGTAGAATACTTACATAATTTGCAACAGTGAAGCCATATTGTGCCCAATCAATGTTTCCGATCTTGTTTCTTGAAGTCTCGAATCAATGTTTCTTGAATGATAATAAAGAATGTGTTATTCAATATTTTAACCCCTCCAGAACATATTTTATCTATTTGACATCTCAACTTTCTATTACTGTAGAAGGTGTGTTTTATCTATCGTCGTAGTACGACTACACATAACGTAGTCACTAGAAGAAACGCTCGGGACGTTCGGTGGAGAGCCGAGTTGTGCAAGGGTTTGAAACCACGTAATTGCTCGAAAAATTACGGAGTAATTAATTATTTTTCCCGCAGTGCACTCGGTCGCAATGCACTTTCCGTTATACCGCGTATTAGCCTACTATACCAGTGGAACAATGCATACCCCAGTAGCCTATTCTATGGGACAGTCATGCTTTGTATTCCTCTGGTTTAGCAGATTGAAGCTCGTCTCTTGATCTAGAACCAGTCGATATCTTGTACTGTACCGCGTTACCCCATCTGCGCTAAAACGTTGTAACTCTACTCGAAACTATCTGGACGACCTAAAAGATCCACTTGAGGGACAATCTTCCTCCCATGTTGACTGTAGAGCGGATATTACAGCCAATTATCTCCTCTTCGGCGACAATATACAGACATACGTTCTTTTCTTTGTACTCGACGGTCGATTGAATGGGTTGATACTTGAATAAAAAAGTAACACTACTGAATTGTTGGGTTATTCTCTTAGATAATTGGTCTATAAAACAATCTCTCTTTCCAGTGATGATGCTTTCTACGCTGGCTCATTATTCGTCAGGACTTAGGGCCTACAAGCCCGACGTAGCTAATCTTTAGCATGGAGATACTACACAAGAAATGAAGCTTTTCGATTCGACGATAACAAAAGCATGATTATTGTCGGCGTGTAGTCCGTGGATGTGGCAATAACATTCCATTTGTAGTTGTAGATAAGTACACCTTGTTAAGACGAGATGGTTATGTCACTTTTGTTATTCACGCGTAACTCGAACTTTTTCATTAAATACCTTCTTGTTGTCTAATGGGCCAATGGCTAACTCTTTTTATGGTGTCATTATAGCACAGCCTGCTTATCTTTGCCGCTCATATGGTACTATACTTTTCTGGTACTACCTGCCTCTTCGTAATCTTCTTCGACTCTCACAAGTTTATTCTTCTTTATGTACCAACCATGCTTTTCTCGAAGAATCAATTTGGTGTTGCCGAACTGGTGCTGCTATCCTAATGTAGTGTCACAGTGTGCAATTCATCTCCACTCATTACTTGCAGTATGCTTTCCATATAGATGTGGGTACCGTAAATGCAAATGTATGTTGATTATGTTATGTTGTGGTCATAAGATTTCTCCGATCTTTATACAATGGCAATGCTAGGAGGTTCCTCTTCTTCTAGAATTTCCAATTTAATCCCAAACGCTCTCTAAATGATAAAATAAATTACAATTGGATTTTTTTTGCAATTAGTTTTCTTGGTATGAAAGTACTGTAGTAAATCTCTTGATTTTGGGACCAAGGTAAATGGCTGTAGAACTTGTAGTCTTCGTCGTGGCGCTTGTAGTCGATGGTGCTTGTAGTCTATGTAGCGTGATCTCCCATTACTGTGAGTGACTGTAGTAGTGATAAATAAACAACTGACAGCAATGAATGTGGCAGTCGCTAGCATAATATCGAAACATTTTCAGTGTGTTGACTGCGTACACTCTTCGGGGTGAAACGTTTGGGCTTCAATTTTTTTATAAATAGCTCATTCTTCGAGTGGCTAACCAAGGTGTTCATGTTTGGTTACTTTTAATTTTCCCAAGCCCAATTAATAGTAGCAATTGATTATGTATTTTCAGACATCAAATGATAAGACATTTTGGTGATAGTAGATCAAGGAACAATAAAGACAAGTAGAATAATTTTCTTCTGGAGGGTCATCAACTGATATCGTATGGATGTACCAAGTGGACCAAAATTCACAAGCCTGTTAAACAAGCTATGGAACGGTCGGTGTGCCGAAATAACACAAACTAAAAAGCAATGGTTTTACGTAGGGACCTCCCACAGCAAAGATAATCAATGAAACGAGAAGATTTCGACGGAGAATTTCGTTTGTTTGCAGAGAAATTATTGGACAAGTGTAGTGGACCAAAGTACGGGCACAACACATAATTCCAAGGAAAGATAAACTAAGCGAGAGGGCCGGATCATAAGTTACCGAGAATGGCAACGCTTTGTTTGCAATCTATCTTGGTGCGTAGAGAGTCCTCAAACACGAGGCCCAACAGTGTAAGGAATTCTAAGCACTTGGCTGACGATTCAAACGCTAACTCCTGGACCACGAAACTCAGGGGTAAGACTGCACGGTAGCTATAGCACAAAGAAGACAGAATTATGTTAGTTATGTCATGAACACATCAAACTTGGTCAAGTACAACCTGAAACAGTCAACATAGTATTAGCACAAAACAACATTAATAAGCTTAGTTGTTAGTAGGTATTACAGTAGAACCAAGTTGCCCATCTATCCTGTAGCCTACCAGTTGAGAGAAGGGATGGGCAAACGTGTTGATATTTTCACTAGTGGATTTTTTTTCTATCTTACTTTAATAAAAGTTAAGTTAAAAAATATACATTTGTTATTTGGACAATAATTGATCTATTTTCAATTTGAGAGTTGTCATAGACATCCCTATCCCCGATATAAAGTCTAGATAAAACGCTAAAAGCACCAATAAAACCACAATAACAAACATACAAAAGAAATGTTTAAACAAGTTGTAAATAATACTTCGTACATCTGCGCTCATTAATACCAATAGCTGAGCATTAATACATAATACATACAACTTGCATGCACGACCAGTACCCAAACCCAAAACAGAATTAAGGAAAGAGAAGAGGGAAAGAGTGGAGGATTCCTATAACTAACTACGTATAAATGACTATCCCTAAACTGGAGTGCATGCTCAAGCAACTATGGCTGTCCGGGTACGGATTATACCCAGACCAAACCCTTTGCCTGCCTATGACATAAGTTACGCTACGACAACAAAACATTTAGACTTAGTTTGTAGTCTCTTAAAATACAATCAAAAGTCATTACAACGAACGCCCTTACAACGAAATTATCATTTTAACGAAATTGTTTTGTGGTCCCGCCCGAATCCCTATGTTCACAATGTTAATTTGTTATCATTACAATGAAAATTCGTTATTAAGAAAAGATCATTTTAACGAACAAATTTTGGTTCCTTTTGGTATTATTAAATGTTGGAACAACGAAATTATCTTCTGAAATGTGGATTATTTGGAATTCCCAGTCGCGTAGATTGGTGGTTTTCCGTGTAGCGCCTCGTTAGATGGGCCGACTGTCCTTCCACGAGAGTCGGGCAAGGTCATTGGCCGCCGCAAGACGAGACCACCCTAGCCGGCCAATCACGATCGAGGTAACAGTGCGAGGGACGAACTGAACTGTCAACAGGCTTCCATGTTGCATTTGCCTGCGGCTATCGCGGTCTCGCTCCCACTCACGCGTCCTGCGCCTAGCGCTTTCTTTCTCTCACGGCGGCCAATAGCCGTCTCGCTCAGACACTATACCACTCCATTGTTCGCTCTCTCTCTCTCTCTCTCGCTCGGCTGGCCGCCCCCTGCGCTACCCGCCTGCGAGCCTACTGCCCAAAACACAGATGTGTAATGCTGGTTGCAGGCCACACAGGGGCCATGCGTTACCTGCCACTACTCGCGCGCTACGTAACTTTTAGGCTATGTAGACGCAATTTTGACCAATTTGGGGACTGGGAATCAAGTTTCCAGCCCAAAAGAAACACTGATCATTTTAACGAAATAATCATTATAACGGAAAAACATAAGGTACCTTCGAGTTCGTTGTAATGACATTTGACTGTAATACTGGATGACATGTGTGAATAAATATTTAGGCCTACATGTAAAGTTACAGCCAGAAGTCTAAGTCATATTTCAGACTACGGCAACGAGGCCGTCATTGCTCGATTTAAAAGGAACATAATAAATTATTTATGAAGGGAGAAACTCCTGAGAAATTTTCTAAAAATATTCCACTGCAGCTCAGTAATTGGTAAAGGTGAGGTACATACGATTTGATCATGACTTTAAGTGCAGACTTGCGCTCCCTCTCCACGAACCAGTCAACGAGAGAGGCCGCCATCCGCGGAGCGTTCCTGTAAAGCTTGAACAACCTGTGGTAGTTCCCCAGGGACCATGCGGAACGTAGTTCTAGCGCGTGGGCCACGCAAACGTCTGCCTTATCGGCAGGACTCAGAGACGCCAACGTTGTCGTCAGATCTAGAGTATTTCTGGTGAAAATGTAATAAAGTATTCTGTACGCCGTGAATTCAAGGGAATTGCTGCTCTTCACGTCAAGGTACAGCATTTTCAGCTGCGTTTGACACTGGTTAAATTCTTCGTGGTCCCCCTTTTCGATTGCTATCCTAGCATGGGTTTCATATACTTTTACCGTAAACTCGTCGCGGATTCCTTGCACCTAGAACAGAGATGAAAGTTGTAGTTAGTGCCTAGTTACTGAAGTTTTAAGGCTCACAATGCATGGTTATAAGAAGTTATGAGAACAGTTAATCATTAACTTATTACTTCAGGTTAATTATTCTTAATGCTACTAATTAAAGATAATAACCGATTGCTGCCAGCTACAGAAAACATAGACCTACCCATCCCCACCACAGAGACCCATATGGCATATTTAGTAGCCATCCATATTTCAACCAATATTCCAGATAAATGAAAGACATTCAACTGATTATGATTAAAATTTCAGAACACATTATTTACCTAGATAATCACTTATATAACCGCATAGGTGAGTGAATTCCATTTTTCAGGATAGAAAAATTATTATAGATTGTAAAATTGTCATTGATAGATTGTCAGGCCAGAAAAGGAAGCCATGTTATATTGGATAGTTTGATCAAGGAATGGCAAAAAAAAAGCCATCTTGGCATAAAGAAAAAATCATGTTCATCTTATTCTTATCCAACGTAAGTTGCGTAAGTATATCCTAGTATATAGTAGGCCTACTAACTGGCAAAAGGAAAATGTCATTTTCATCTTACTCTTATCCAACATAAGTTGCGTCAGTGAAATACTAACAACATTTTTTTATTTTTACAATCGGCTCGTGTAGTAGCATGCACTTACCGTAAGGTCCTGTCGTATTGACTTCATTTGATCACAGACAAAATGGTATTCTTGGTTTTTCTTCCACTCCTCTTTAGTCTTTTCAAGAGACTTCTGCAAGATTTCCACGGGCCGAACTGCGGATGCATCTGGTGCCTAAGATTAAGAAAACAAAGATTTTCAATAATTTCAGAAACTTACAAAATATCAGACATTGTTTCTCATTTTCAGCAATAAGTTAATCTGAACTCTGTTAATTAAAATTAAGGATGTTCAACGATATTTTTTTCAATATCGATATCGGCGCCATTTTGTCGATATCGTATCGCGATATCGATATTAAAAAATTGACATCGATATCGCGATATCGAATTTTTTCGGCGGTAATAAAACAATAGGCCTACATAAGAAATCGTAGTAAATTTAAAGTATTTTCGCCGTGGCCAGCAGTACGCGTTGCTGCAGTTAGTGTCTTCACGTCTATCCCCTCCCCCCCCCCACCCCGGGATATCATTAGCAACTTGAAAATTTTCCGCCCGTGACCTGCAGTATGAGTTGCTGCACAACGATAAAGGTTGAATTCGCGTGATGACATCTAGTCATGTGTCGGGCATCACTGGTCAACAACATTCTTCTCAGAAAGAATTCGGAGTTCCAGGTACAAATAGCTGAATGGGCCATCTGTGTGTGTTGGGGGGGGGGGGGGGGGGGGGTAGATGTGCAGTTACAAACTGCAGCAACGCGTACTGCAGACCATGGGAGAAATACTTCAAGTTGACAATGATATCGCGATATCCTCGAGGGCTGAGGGGAGGGTAGGTAGGCTACTCAGTGACAAGCTGCAGCAACGCATACTGCAACAATGCATACTGCAGACCATAGGGGAAATATTAATATTTTAATATTTTAAGTTGACCACGATATCGCGATATTTTCGATATGACACTAGCATATCAATATCGAAATTAACGGCGATTTTCCCGCGATATCGATATCGTATCGAATTATCGATATCGTTGAACATCCCTAATTAAAATGTAATGTTTAATCCAAAGCAGTGATGAAGTCATGCTGAAAGTTTGCATGGGGCCTACATGATATATAGTGCTTCCTGTTCCATGTTCTTCTAATTTAAAAATGTGTGATAAGTTGGGGAAAGAAGAAAGGAGACCAACAGCTTACCTGAAGAGTGGTGAATGGCTGCATGAGGTGCAGAATACACGAATACAGTAGACAAACAAAATATGTCACACGTTTCGGCCTACGTGGACCGACCGTTGGAGGGAACTGGCTAATGACACAAACTTTTTAAACCCTATTTAGACTATTTACACTCATTTACAAGGTGCTGTTGGGGGTTGTAGTGGCGGTGTGGCAGGAGGGAGGGAGGGGCCTAAGAGGTAGGTGGCCTAGATTGAGGTTGGGTTTTTGGCACGAGTTCATGATGATCTGATGCCTCAAGTGTTCCTCGTAAAGAAGGGGATCTAACCACTCTAGTGGTGCAAGAATCATAAAGTCCCCCTTAGGCCCCTCCCTCCGCCCATACCGCCACCACAACCCTTAACAGTGCCTTGTGTCATTAGCCAGTTCCCACACAACGGTCGGTGACCAGAGCCTTGTAGACCAAAATGTTTGACATATTTTGTTGCTTTTCCATGAATTCTGCACCTCACGCAGCCTATCACCACTATCAGGTAAGCTGTTGGTCTCCTTTCTTCTTTCCCCAACTTATATCACTAACCCAGCTGATAGGCATTATTCTATCAAATCCAACAATAATTCAAAAATTTGTAATTGTGGTATTTTTACGGTCATTAATTTTAGTGGAACTGTGCCCCGGGAGAGAAATGCACCACAGTGCTTATATTATTATTATTATTATTATTGTGCTGTTATTTGGGCCAGGTAATATTAAAAAAAAAATCAAGATTTGCATTTTGCGCAGCCCTCACAGGTTAGGTTCGAAAGTAGTTACTTTGTGTTTATTAGTGTAGGGTAGAGTCCCAGCGGCCATTGGCGACTGTCTACCCATGAATCGCCTGTATACGCTGGTAGTACTGGTGGGAGCCGCTAGGTAGCACCACATCAGCGCAGCCTGATCAGTGGGTACGTGTGGCGGCACCTAGCGGCTCCCCCCCAGTACTACTAGTGTACATAGCGTAGGTAGCACCACATCAGCGCAGCCTAATCAGTGGGTACGTGTGGCGGCACCTAGCGGCTCCCCCCCAGTACTACTAGTGTACATAGCGTAGGTAGCACCACATCAGCGCAGCCTAATCAGTGGATACGTGTGGCGGCACCTAGCGGCTCCCCCCCCAGTACTACTAGTGTACATAGCGTAGGTAGCACCACATCAGCGCAGCCTAATCAGTGGATACGTGTGGCGGCACCTAGCGGCTCCCCCCCCAGTACTACTAGTGTACATAGCGTAGGTAGCACCACATCAGCGCAGCCTAATCAGTGGGTACGTGTGGCGGCACCTAGCGGCTCCCCCCCAGTACTACTAGTGTACATAGCGTAGATAGCACCACATCAGCACAGCCTAATCAGTGGATACGTGTGGCGGCACCTAGCGGCTCCCCCCCCAGTACTACTAGCGTACATAGCGTAGATAGCACCACATCAGCGCAGCCTAATCAGTGGGTACGTGTGGCGGCACCTAGCGGCTCCCCCCCCCAGTACTACTAGTGTACATAGCGTAGATAGCACCACATCAGCGCAGCCTAATCAGTGGATACGTGTGGCGGCACCTAGCGGCTCCCCCCCCAGTACTACTAGTGTACATAGCGTAGGTAGCACCACATCAGCGCAGCCTAATCAGTGGGTACGTGTGGCGGCACCTAGCGGCTCCCCCCCAGTACTACTAGTGTACATAGCGTAGGTAGCACCACATCAGCGCAGCCTAATCAGTGGGTACGTGTGGCGGCACCTAGCGGCTCCCCCCCCAGTACTACTAGTGTACATAGCGTAGATAGCACCACATCAGCGCAGCCTAATCAGTGGATACGTGTGGCGGCACCTAGCGGCTCCCCCCCAGTACTACTAGTGTACATAGCGTAGGTAGCACCACATCAGCGCAGCCTAATCAGTGGATACGTGTGGCGGCACCTAGCGGCTCCCCCCCCAGTACTACTAGTGTACATAGCGTAGATAGCACCACATCAGCGCAGCCTAATCAGTGGATACGTGTGGCGGCACCTAGCGGCTCCCCCCCCAGTACTACTAGTGTACATAGCGTAGGTAGCACCACATCAGCGCAGCCTAATCAGTGGGTACGTGTGGCGGCACCTAGCGGCTCCCCCCCCAGTACTACTAGTGTACATAGCGTAGATAGCACCACATCAGCGCAGCCTAATCAGTGGATACGTGTGGCGGCACCTAGCGGCTCCCCCCCCAGTACTACTAGTGTACATAGCGTAGGTAGCACCACATCAGCGCAGCCTAATCAGTGGATACGTGTGGCGGCACCTAGCGGCTCCCCCCCCAGTACTACTAGTGTACATAGCGTAGGTAGCACCACATCAGCGCAGCCTGATCAGTGGGTACGTGTGGCGGCACCTAGCGGCTCCCCCCCAGTACTACTAGTGTACATAGCGTAGATAGCACCACATCAGCACAGCCTAATCAGTGGGTACGTGTGGCGGCACCTAGCGGCTCCCCCTAGTACTACTAGTGTACATAGCGTAGATAGCACCACATCAGCGCAGCCTAATCAGTGGGTACGTGTGGCGGCACCTAGCGGCTCCCCCCCAGTACTACTAGCGTACATAGCGTAGGTAGCACCACATCAGCGCAGCCTAATCAGTGGATACGTGTGGCGGCACCTAGCGGCTCCCCCCCCAGTACTACTAGTGTACATAGCGTAGATAGCACCACATCAGCGCAGCCTAATCAGTGGATACGTGTGGCGGCACCTAGCGGCTCCCCCCCCAGTACTACTAGTGTACATAGCGTAGATAGCACCACATCAGCACAGCCTAATCAGTGGGTACGTGTGGCGGCACCTAGCGGCTCCCCCCCCAGTACTACTAGTGTACATAGCGTAGATAGCACCACATCAGCGCAGCCTAATCAGTGGATACGTGTGGCGGCACCTAGCGGCTCCCCCCCCAGTACTACTAGTGTACATAGCGTAGATAGCACCACATCAGCGCAGCCTAATCAGTGGGTACGTGTGGCGGCACCTAGCGGCTCCCCCCCCAGTACTACTAGTGTACATAGCGTAGATAGCACCACATCAGCACAGCCTAATCAGTGGATACGTGTGGCGGCACCTAGCGGCTCCCCCCCAGTACTACTAGTGTACATAGCGTAGATAGCACCACATCAGCACAGCCTAATCAGTGGATACGTGTGGCGGCACCTAGCGGCTCCCCCCCAGTACTACTAGTGTACATAGCGTAGATAGCACCACATCAGCACAGCCTAATCAGTGGGTACGTGTGGCGGCACCTAGCGGCTCCCCCCCCAGTACTACTAGTGTACATAGCGTAGATAGCACCACATCAGCGCAGCCTAATCAGTGGGTACGTGTGGCGGCACCTAGCGGCTGCCCCCCAGTACTACTAGTGTACATAGCGTAGATGGCACCACATCAGCGCAGCCTAATCAGTGGGTACGTGTGGCGGCACCTAGCGGCTCCCCCCCAGTACTACTAGTGTACATAGCGTAGGTAGCACCACATCAGCGCAGCCTAATCAGTGGGTACGTGTGGCGGCACCTAGCGGCTCCCCCCCAGTACTACTAGTGTACATAGCGTAGATAGCACCACATCAGCGCAGCCTAATCAGTGGGTACGTGTGGCGGCACCTAGCGGCTCCCCCCAGTACTACTAGTGTACATAGCGTAGGTAGCACCACATCAGCGCAGCCTAATCAGTGGGTACGTGTGGCGGCACCTAGCGGCTCCCCCCCCAGTACTACTAGTGTACATAGCGTAGATAGCACCACATCAGCGCAGCCTAATCAGTGGGTACGTGTGGCGGCACCTAGCGGCTCCCCCCCCAGTACTACTAGTGTACATAGCGTAGGTAGCACCACATCAGCGCAGCCTAATCAGTGGGTACGTGTGGCGGCACCTAGCGGCTCCCCCCCCAGTACTACTAGTGTACATAGCGTAGATAGCACCACATCAGCGCAGCCTAATCAGTGGGTACGTGTGGCGGCACCTAGCGGCTCCCCCCCCAGTACTACTAGTGTACATAGCGTAGATAGCACCACATCAGCGCAGCCTAATCAGTGGGTACGTGTGGCGGCACCTAGCGGCTCCCCCCCCAGTACTACTAGTGTACATAGCGTAGATAGCACCACATCGGCGCAGCCTAATCAGTGGGTACGTGTGGCGGCACCTAGCGGCTCCCCCCCCAGTACTACTAGTGTACATAGCGTAGGTAGCACCACATCAGCGCAGCCTAATCAGTGGGTACGTGTGGCGGCACCTAGCGGCTCCCCCCCAGTACTACTAGTGTACATAGCGTAGGTAGCACCACATCAGCGCAGCCTAATCAGTGGGTACGTGTGGCGGCACCTAGCGGCTCCCCCCCAGTACTACTAGTGTACATAGCGTAGGTAGCACCACATCAGCGCAGCCTAATCAGTGGGTACGTGTGGCGGCACCTAGCGGCTCCCCCCCCAGTACTACTAGTGTACATAGCGTAGGTAGCACCACATCAGCGCAGCCTAATCAGTGGATACGTGTGGCGGCACCTAGCGGCTCCCCCCCCAGTACTACTAGTGTACATAGCGTAGATAGCACCACATCAGCGCAGCCTAATCAGTGGGTACGTGTGGCGGCACCTAGCGGCTCCCCCCCAGTACTACTAGTGTACATAGCGTAGATAGCACCACATCAGCACAGCCTAATCAGTGGATACGTGTGGCGGCACCTAGCGGCTCCCCCCCAGTACTACTAGTGTACATAGCGTAGATAGCACCACATCAGCGCAGCCTAATCAGTGGATACGTGTGGCGGCACCTAGCGGCTCCCCCCCCAGTACTACTAGTGTACATAGCGTAGGTAGCACCACATCAGCGCAGCCTAATCAGTGGATACGTGTGGCGGCACCTAGCGGCTCCCCCCCCAGTACTACTAGTGTACATAGCGTAGGTAGCACCACATCAGCACAGCCTAATCAGTGGGTACGTGTGGCGGCACCTAGCGGCTCCCCCCCCAGTACTACTAGTGTACATAGCGTAGATAGCACCACATCAGCGCAGCCTAATCAGTGGATACGTGTGGCGGCACCTAGCGGCTCCCCCCCCAGTACTACTAGTGTACATAGCGTAGATAGCACCACATCAGCGCAGCCTAATCAGTGGATACGTGTGGCGGCACCTAGCGGCTCCCCCCCCAGTACTACTAGTGTACATAGCGTAGATAGCACCACATCAGCGCAGCCTAATCAGTGGGTACGTGTGGCGGCACCTAGCGGCTCCCCCCCAGTACTACTAGTGTACATAGCGTAGATAGCACCACATCAGCGCAGCCTAATCAGTGGATACGTGTGGCGGCACCTAGCGGCTCCCCCCCAGTACTACTAGTGTACATAGCGTAGATAGCACCACATCAGCGCAGCCTAATCAGTGGATACGTGTGGCGGCACCTAGCGGCTCCCCCCCCAGTACTACTAGTGTACATAGCGTAGATAGCACCACATCAGCGCAGCCTAATCAGTGGATACGTGTGGCGGCACCTAGCGGCTCCCCCCCCAGTACTACTAGTGTACATAGCGTAGGTAGCACCACATCAGCGCAGCCTAATCAGTGGGTACGTGTGGCGGCACCTAGCGGCTCCCCCCCAGTACTACTAGTGTACATAGCGTAGATGGCACCACATCAGCGCAGCCTAATCAGTGGATACGTGTGGCGGCACCTAGCGGCTCCCCCCCAGTACTACTAGTGTACATAGCGTAGATAGCACCACATCAGCGCAGCCTAATCAGTGGGTACGTGTGGCGGCACCTAGCGGCTCCCCCCCCAGTACTACTAGTGTACATAGCGTAGATAGCACCACATCAGCGCAGCCTAATCAGTGGGTACGTGTGGCGGCACCTAGCGGCTCCCCCCCAGTACTACTAGTGTACATAGCGTAGATAGCACCACATCAGCGCAGCCTAATCAGTGGGTACGTGTGGCGGCACCTAGCGGCTCCCCCCCCAGTACTACTAGTGTACATAGCGTAGATAGCACCACATCAGCGCAGCCTAATCAGTGGATACGTGTGGCGGCACCTAGCGGCTCCCCCCCAGTACTACTAGTGTACATAGCGTAGATAGCACCACATCAGCGCAGCCTAATCAGTGGATACGTGTGGCGGCACCTAGCGGCTCCCCCCCCAGTACTACTAGTGTACATAGCGTAGGTAGCACCACATCAGCGCAGCCTAATCAGTGGATACGTGTGGCGGCACCTAGCGGCTCCCCCCCCAGTACTACTAGTGTACATAGCGTAGGTAGCACCACATCAGCGCAGCCTAATCAGTGGATACGTGTGGCGGCACCTAGCGGCTCCCCCCCCAGTACTACTAGTGTACATAGCGTAGGTAGCACCACATCAGCACAGCCTAATCAGTGGGTACGTGTGGCGGCACCTAGCGGCTCCCCCCCCAGTACTACTAGTGTACATAGCGTAGATAGCACCACATCAGCGCAGCCTAATCAGTGGATACGTGTGGCGGCACCTAGCGGCTCCCCCCCCAGTACTACTAGTGTACATAGCGTAGATAGCACCACATCAGCGCAGCCTAATCAGTGGATACGTGTGGCGGCACCTAGCGGCTCCCCCCCCAGTACTACTAGTGTACATAGCGTAGATAGCACCACATCAGCGCAGCCTAATCAGTGGATACGTGTGGCGGCACCTAGCGGCTCCCCCCCAGTACTACTAGTGTACATAGCGTAGATAGCACCACATCAGCGCAGCCTAATCAGTGGGTACGTGTGGCGGCACCTAGCGGCTCCCCCCCAGTACTACTAGTGTACATAGCGTAGATAGCACCACATCAGCGCAGCCTAATCAGTGGGTACGTGTGGCGGCACCTAGCGGCTCCCCCCCCAGTACTACTAGTGTACATAGCGTAGATAGCACCACATCAGCACAGCCTAATCAGTGGGTACGTGTGGCGGCACCTAGCGGCTCCCCCCCCAGTACTACTAGCGTACATAGCGTAGGTAGCACCACATCAGCGCAGCCTAATCAGTGGGTACGTGTGGCGGCACCTAGCGGCTCCCCCCCAGTACTACTAGTGTACATAGCGTAGGTAGCACCACATCAGCGCAGCCTAATCAGTGGATACGTGTGGCGGCACCTAGCGGCTCCCCCCCCAGTACTACTAGTGTACATAGCGTAGGTAGCACCACATCAGCGCAGCCTAATCAGTGGATACGTGTGGCGGCACCTAGCGGCTCCCCCCCCAGTACTACTAGTGTACATAGCGTAGATAGCACCACATCAGCGCAGCCTAATCAGTGGATACGTGTGGCGGCACCTAGCGGCTCCCCCCCCAGTACTACTAGTGTACATAGCGTAGGTAGCACCACATCAGCACAGCTTAATCAGTGGGTACGTGTGGCGGCACCTAGCGGCTCCCCCCCAGTACTACTAGCGTACATAGCGTAGGTAGCACCACATCAGCACAGCCTAATCAGTGGATACGTGTGGCGGCACCTAGCGGCTCCCCCCCAGTACTACTAGTGTACATAGCGTAGGTAGCACCACATCAGCGCAGCCTAATCAGTGGATACGTGTGGCGGCACCTAGCGGCTCCCCCCCCAGTACTACTAGTGTACATAGCGTAGATGGCACCACATCAGCGCAGCCTGATCAGTGGGTACGTGTGGCGGCACCTAGTGGCTCCCCCCCCAGTACTACTAGTGTACATAGCGTAGATGGCACCACATCAGCGCAGCCTAATCAGTGGGTACGTGTGGCGGCACCTAGTGGCTCCCCCCCAGTACTACTAGTGTACATAGCGTAGGTAGCACCACATCAGCGCAGCCTAATCAGTGGGTACGTGTGGCGGCACCTAGCGGCTCCCCCCAGTACTACTAGTGTACATAGCGTAGGTAGCACCACATCAGCGCAGCCTGATCAGTGGATACGTGTGGCGGCACCTAGCGGCTCCCCCCCAGTACTACTAGTGTACATAGCGTAGATGGCACCACATCAGCACAGCCTAATCAGTGGATACGTGTGGCGGCACCTAGCGGCTCCCCCCAGTACTACTAGTGTACATAGCGTAGGTAGCACCACATCAGCACAGCCTAATCAGTGGGTACGTGTGGCGGCACCTAGCGGCTCCCCCCAGTACTACTAGTGTACATAGCGTAGGTAGCACCACATCAGCGCAGCCTAATCAGTGGGTACGTGTGGCGGCACCTAGCGGCTCCCCCCCAGTACTACTAGTGTACATAGCGTAGGTAGCACCACATCAGCGCAGCCTGATCAGTGGATACGTGTGGCGGCACCTAGCGGCTCCCCCCCAGTACTACTAGTGTACATAGCGTAGATGGCACCACATCAGCACAGCCTAATCAGTGGATACGTGTGGCGGCACCTAGCGGCTCCCCCCAGTACTACTAGTGTACATAGCGTAGGTAGCACCACATCAGCACAGCCTAATCAGTGGATACGTGTGGCGGCACCTAGCGGCTCCCCCCCCAGTACTACTAGTGTACATAGCGTAGATGGCACCACATCAGCGCAGCCTGATCAGTGGATACGTGTGGCGGCACCTAGCGGCTCCCCCCCAGTACTACTAGTGTACATAGCGTAGATGGCACCACATCAGCACAGCCTAATCAGTGGATACGTGTGGCGGCACCTAGCGGCTCCCCCCCCAGTACTACTAGTGTACATAGCGTAGATGGCACCACATCAGCGCAGCCTAATCAGTGGGTACGTGTGGCGGCACCTAGCGGCTCCCCCCCCAGTACTACTAGTGTACATAGCGTAGATAGCACCACATCAGCGCAGCCTAATCAGTGGATACGTGTGGCGGCACCTAGCGGCTCCCCCCCCAGTACTACTAGTGTACATAGCGTAGGTAGCACCACATCAGCGCAGCCTAATCAGTGGATACGTGTGGCGGCACCTAGCGGCTCCCCCCCCAGTACTACTAGTGTACATAGCGTAGGTAGCACCACATCAGCGCAGCCTAATCAGTGGATACGTGTGGCGGCACCTAGCGGCTCCCCCCCCAGTACTACTAGTGTACATAGCGTAGGTAGCACCACATCAGCGCAGCCTAATCAGTGGATACGTGTGGCGGCACCTAGCGGCTCCCCCCCCAGTACTACTAGTGTACATAGCGTAGATGGCACCACATCAGCACAGCCTAATCAGTGGATACGTGTGGCGGCACCTAGCGGCTCCCCCCCCAGTACTACTAGTGTACATAGCGTAGGTAGCACCACATCAGCACAGCCTAATCAGTGGGTACGTGTGGCGGCACCTAGCGGCTCCCCCCCAGTACTACTAGCGTACATAGCGTAGGTAGCACCACATCAGCGCAGCCTAATCAGTGGGTACGTGTGGCGGCACCTAGCGGCTCCCCCCCAGTACTACTAGCGTACATAGCGTAGGTAGCACCACATCAGCGCAGCCTAATCAGTGGGTACGTGTGGCGGCACCTAGCGGCTCCCCCCCAGTACTACTAGTGTACATAGCGTAGATAGCACCACATCAGCGCAGCCTAATCAGTGGATACGTGTGGCGGCACCTAGCGGCTCCCCCCCCAGTACTACTAGTGTACATAGCGTAGATAGCACCACATCAGCGCAGCCTAATCAGTGGATACGTGTGGCGGCACCTAGCGGCTCCCCCCCCAGTACTACTAGTGTACATAGCGTAGATAGCACCACATCAGCGCAGCCTAATCAGTGGATACGTGTGGCGGCACCTAGCGGCTCCCCCCCAGTACTACTAGTGTACATAGCGTAGGTAGCACCACATCAGCACAGCCTAATCAGTGGGTACGTGTGGCGGCACCTAGCGGCTCCCCCCCCAGTACTACTAGTGTACATAGCGTAGATAGCACCACATCAGCACAGCCTAATCAGTGGGTACGTGTGGCGGCACCTAGCGGCTCCCCCCCCAGTACTACTAGTGTACATAGCGTAGATGGCACCACATCAGCGCAGCCTAATCAGTGGGTACGTGTGGCGGCACCTAGCGGCTCCCCCCCCAGTACTACTAGTGTACATAGCGTAGATGGCACCACATCAGCGCAGCCTAATCAGTGGGTACGTGTGGCGGCACCTAGCGGCTCCCCCCCAGTACTACTAGTGTACATAGCGTAGGTAGCACCACATCAGCGCAGCCTAATCAGTGGATACGTGTGGCGGCACCTAGCGGCTCCCCCCCAGTACTACTAGTGTACATAGCGTAGATAGCACCACATCAGCGCAGCCTAATCAGTGGGTACGTGTGGCGGCACCTAGCGGCTCCCCCCCCAGTACTACTAGTGTACATAGCGTAGGTAGCACCACATCAGCACAGCCTAATCAGTGGATACGTGTGGCGGCACCTAGCGGCTCCCCCCCCCAGTACTACTAGTGTACATAGCGTAGATGGCACCACATCAGCACAGCCTAATCAGTGGATACGTGTGGCGGCACCTAGCGGCTCCCCCCCAGTACTACTAGTGTACATAGCGTAGATAGCACCACATCAGCGCAGCCTAATCAGTGGGTACGTGTGGCGGCACCTAGCGGCTCCCCCCCCCAGTACTACTAGTGTACATAGCGTAGATAGCACCACATCAGCGCAGCCTAATCAGTGGGTACGTGTGGCGGCACCTAGCGGCTCCCCCCCCAGTACTACTAGTGTACATAGCGTAGGTAGCACCACATCAGCGCAGCCTAATCAGTGGGTACGTGTGGCGGCACCTAGCGGCTCCCCCCCCAGTACTACTAGTGTACATAGCGTAGGTAGCACCACATCAGCGCAGCCTAATCAGTGGATACGTGTGGCGGCACCTAGCGGCTCCCCCCCAGTACTACTAGTGTACATAGCGTAGATGGCACCACATCAGCGCAGCCTAATCAGTGGGTACGTGTGGCGGCACCTAGCGGCTCCCCCCCCAGTACTACTAGTGTACATAGCGTAGATAGCACCACATCAGCGCAGCCTAATCAGTGGGTACGTGTGGCGGCACCTAGCGGCTCCCCCCCCAGTACTACTAGTGTACATAGCGTAGGTAGCACCACATCAGCGCAGCCTAATCAGTGGGTACGTGTGGCGGCACCTAGCGGCTCCCCCCCCAGTACTACTAGTGTACATAGCGTAGATAGCACCACATCAGCGCAGCCTAATCAGTGGGTACGTGTGGCGGCACCTAGCGGCTCCCCCCCCAGTACTACTAGTGTACATAGCGTAGGTAGCACCACATCAGCGCAGCCTAATCAGTGGGTACGTGTGGCGGCACCTAGCGGCTCCCCCCCCAGTACTACTAGTGTACATAGCGTAGATAGCACCACATCAGCGCAGCCTAATCAGTGGGTACGTGTGGCGGCACCTAGCGGCTCCCCCCCCAGTACTACTAGTGTACATAGCGTAGATAGCACCACATCAGCACAGCCTAATCAGTGGGTACGTGTGGCGGCACCTAGCGGCTCCCCCCCCAGTACTACTAGTGTACATAGCGTAGGTAGCACCACATCAGCGCAGCCTAATCAGTGGATACGTGTGGCGGCACCTAGCGGCTCCCCCCCCAGTACTACTAGTGTACATAGCGTAGGTAGCACCACATCAGCGCAGCCTAATCAGTGGATACGTGTGGCGGCACCTAGCGGCTCCCCCCCCAGTACTACTAGTGTACATAGCGTAGATAGCACCACATCGGCGCAGCCTAATCAGTGGGTACGTGTGGCGGCACCTAGCGGCTCCCCCCCCAGTACTACTAGTGTACATAGCGTAGGTAGCACCACATCAGCGCAGCCTAATCAGTGGATACGTGTGGCGGCACCTAGCGGCTTCCCCCCAGTACTACTAGTGTACATAGCGTAGATGGCACCACATCAGCGCAGCCTAATCAGTGGATACGTGTGGCGGCACCTAGCGGCTCCCCCCCAGTACTACTAGTGTACATAGCGTAGATAGCACCACATCAGCGCAGCCTAATCAGTGGATACGTGTGGCGGCACCTAGCGGCTCCCCCCCCAGTACTACTAGTGTACATAGCGTAGGTAGCACCACATCAGCGCAGCCTAATCAGTGGATACGTGTGGCGGCACCTAGCGGCTCCCCCCCAGTACTACTAGTGTACATAGCGTAGATAGCACCACATCAGCGCAGCCTAATCAGTGGGTACGTGTGGCGGCACCTAGCGGCTCCCCCCCAGTACTACTAGTGTACATAGCGTAGGTAGCACCACATCAGCGCAGCCTAATCAGTGGATACGTGTGGCGGCACCTAGCGGCTCCCCCCCCAGTACTACTAGTGTACATAGCGTAGGTAGCACCACATCAGCGCAGCCTGATCAGTGGGTACGTGTGGCGGCACCTAGTGGCTCCCCCCCAGTACTACTAGTGTACATAGCGTAGGTAGCACCACATCAGCGCAGCCTAATCAGTGGATACGTGTGGCGGCACCTAGCGGCTCCCCCCCAGTACTACTAGTGTACATAGCGTAGATAGCACCACATCAGCGCAGCCTAATCAGTGGATACGTGTGGCGGCACCTAGCGGCTCCCCCCCCAGTACTACTAGTGTACATAGCGTAGGTAGCACCACATCAGCGCAGCCTAATCAGTGGGTACGTGTGGCGGCACCTAGCGGCTCCCCCCCAGTACTACTAGTGTACATAGCGTAGGTAGCACCACATCAGCGCAGCCTAATCAGTGGGTACGTGTGGCGGCACCTAGCGGCTCCCCCCCAGTACTACTAGTGTACATAGCGTAGGTAGCACCACATCAGCGCAGCCTAATCAGTGGATACGTGTGGCGGCACCTAGCGGCTCCCCCCCAGTACTACTAGTGTACATAGCGTAGGTAGCACCACATCAGCGCAGCCTAATCAGTGGGTACGTGTGGCGGCACCTAGCGGCCCCCCCCCAGTACTACTAGTGTACATAGCGTAGGTAGCACCACATCAGCGCAGCCTAATCAGTGGATACGTGTGGCGGCACCTAGCGGCTCCCCCCCAGTACTACTAGTGTACATAGCGTAGATAGCACCACATCAGCGCAGCCTAATCAGTGGATACGTGTGGCGGCACCTAGCGGCTCCCCCCCCAGTACTACTAGTGTACATAGCGTAGGTAGCACCACATCAGCGCAGCCTAATCAGTGGGTACGTGTGGCGGCACCTAGCGGCTCCCCCCCAGTACTACTAGTGTACATAGCGTAGGTAGCACCACATCAGCGCAGCCTAATCAGTGGGTACGTGTGGCGGCACCTAGCGGCTCCCCCCCCAGTACTACTAGTGTACATAGCGTAGGTAGCACCACATCAGCACAGCCTAATCAGTGGGTACGTGTGGCGGCACCTAGCGGCTCCCCCCCAGTACTACTAGCGTACATAGCGTAGATAGCACCACATCAGCACAGCCTAATCAGTGGGTACGTGTGGCGGCACCTAGCGGCTCCCCCCCAGTACTACTAGCGTACATAGCGTAGGTAGCACCACATCAGCGCAGCCTAATCAGTGGGTACGTGTGGCGGCACCTAGCGGCTCCCCCCCCAGTACTACTAGCGTACATAGCGTAGATAGCACCACATCAGCACAGCCTAATCAGTGGGTACGTGTGGCGGCACCTAGCGGCTCCCCCCCAGTACTACTAGCGTACATAGCGTAGGTAGCACCACATCAGCGCAGCCTAATCAGTGGGTACGTGTGGCGGCACCTAGCGGCTCCCCCCCAGTACTACTAGTGTACATAGCGTAGATAGCACCACATCAGCACAGCCTAATCAGTGGGTACGTGTGGCGGCACCTAGCGGCTCCCCCCCCAGTACTACTAGTGTACATAGCGTAGGTAGCACCACATCAGCGCAGCCTAATCAGTGGGTACGTGTGGCGGCACCTAGCGGCTCCCCCCCCAGTACTACTAGTGTACATAGCGTAGGTAGCACCACATCAGCGCAGCCTAATCAGTGGGTACGTGTGGCGGCACCTAGCGGCTCCCCCCCAGTACTACTAGTGTACATAGCGTAGATAGCACCACATCAGCGCAGCTTAATCAGTGGGTACGTGTGGCGGCACCTAGCGGCCCCCCCCCAGTACTACTAGCGTACATAGCGTAGATGGCACCACATCAGCACAGCCTGATCAGTGGGTACGTGTGGCGGCACCTAGTGGCTCCCCCCCAGTACTACTAGTGTACATAGCGTAGATAGCACCACATCAGCACAGCCTAATCAGTGGGTACGTGTGGCGGCACCTAGCGGCTCCCCCCCCAGTACTACTAGTGTACATAGCGTAGGTAGCACCACATCAGCGCAGCCTAATCAGTGGGTACGTGTGGCGGCACCTAGTGGCTCCCCCCCAGTACTACTAGTGTACATAGCGTAGGTGGCACCACATCAGCGCAGCTTAATCAGTGGGTACGTGTGGCGGCACCTAGCGGCTCCCCCCCCAGTACTACTAGTGTACATAGCGTAGATAGCACCACATCAGCGCAGCTTAATCAGTGGGTACGTGTGGCGGCACCTAGCGGCTCCCCCCCCAGTACTACTAGTGTACATAGCGTAGATAGCACCACATCAGCGCAGCCTAATCAGTGGGTACGTGTGGCGGCACCTAGCGGCTCCCCCCCCAGTACTACTAGTGTACATAGCGTAGGTAGCACCACATCAGCACAGCATAATCAGTGGGTACGTGTGGCGGCACCTAGCGGCCCCCCCCCAGTACTACTAGCGTACATAGCGTAGATGGCACCACATCAGCACAGCCTGATCAGTGGGTACGCGTGGCGGCACCTAGTGGCTCCCCCCCAGTACTACTAGTGTACATAGCGTAGATAGCACCACATCAGCACAGCCTAATCAGTGGATACGTGTGGCGGCACCTAGCGGCTCCCCCCCAGTACTACTAGTGTACATAGCGTAGGTAGCACCACATCAGCGCAGCCTAATCAGTGGATACGTGTGGCGGCACCTAGTGGCTCCCCCCCAGTACTACTAGTGTACATAGCGTAGATAGCACCACATCAGCACAGCCTAATCAGTGGGTACGTGTGGCGGCACCTAGCGGCTCCCCCCCAGTACTACTAGTGTACATAGCGTAGATAGCACCACATCAGCACAGCCTGATCAGTGGGTACGTGTGGCGGCACCTAGCGGCTCCCCCCCAGTACTACTAGTGTACATAGCGTAGGTAGCACCACATCAGCGCAGCCTAATCAGTGGATACGTGTGGCGGCACCTAGCGGCTCCCCCCCCAGTACTACTAGTGTACATAGCGTAGGTAGCACCACATCAGCGCAGCCTAATCAGTGGATACGTGTGGCGGCACCTAGCGGCTCCCCCCCCAGTACTACTAGTGTACATAGCGTAGATGGCACCACATCAGCACAGCCTAATCAGTGGGTACGTGTGGCGGCACCTAGTGGCTCCCCCCCAGTACTACTAGTGTACATAGCGTAGGTAGCACCACATCAGCACAGCCTAATCAGTGGGTACGTGTGGCGGCACCTAGCGGCTCCCCCCCCAGTACTACTAGTGTACATAGCGTAGGTAGCACCACATCAGCACAGCCTAATCAGTGGGTACGTGTGGCGGCACCTAGCGGCTCCCCCCCAGTACTACTAGTGTACATAGCGTAGATAGCACCACATCAGCACAGCCTAATCAGTGGGTACGTGTGGCGGCACCTAGCGGCTCCCCCCCCAGTACTACTAGTGTACATAGCGTAGATAGCACCACATCAGCGCAGCTTAATCAGTGGGTACGTGTGGCGGCACCTAGCGGCTCCCCCCCCAGTACTACTAGTGTACATAGCGTAGATAGCACCACATCAGCGCAGCTTAATCAGTGGGTACGTGTGGCGGCACCTAGCGGCCCCCCCCCAGTACTACTAGCGTACATAGCGTAGATGGCACCACATCAGCACAGCCTGATCAGTGGGTACGTGTGGCGGCACCTAGTGGCTCCCCCCCAGTACTACTAGTGTACATAGCGTAGATAGCACCACATCAGCACAGCCTAATCAGTGGATACGTGTGGCGGCACCTAGCGGCTCCCCCCCAGTACTACTAGTGTACATAGCGTAGGTAGCACCACATCAGCGCAGCCTAATCAGTGGATACGTGTGGCGGCACCTAGTGGCTCCCCCCCAGTACTACTAGTGTACATAGCGTAGATAGCACCACATCAGCACAGCCTAATCAGTGGGTACGTGTGGCGGCACCTAGCGGCTCCCCCCCAGTACTACTAGTGTACATAGCGTAGATAGCACCACATCAGCACAGCCTGATCAGTGGGTACGTGTGGCGGCACCTAGCGGCTCCCCCCCAGTACTACTAGTGTACATAGCGTAGGTAGCACCACATCAGCGCAGCCTAATCAGTGGATACGTGTGGCGGCACCTAGCGGCTCCCCCCCCAGTACTACTAGTGTACATAGCGTAGATGGCACCACATCAGCACAGCCTAATCAGTGGGTACGTGTGGCGGCACCTAGTGGCTCCCCCCCAGTACTACTAGTGTACATAGCGTAGGTAGCACCACATCAGCACAGCCTAATCAGTGGGTACGTGTGGCGGCACCTAGCGGCTCCCCCCCCAGTACTACTAGTGTACATAGCGTAGATGGCACCACATCAGCGCAGCCTAATCAGTGGATACGTGTGGCGGCACCTAGCGGCTCCCCCCCAGTACTACTAGTGTACATAGCGTAGGTAGCACCACATCAGCACAGCCTAATCAGTGGGTACGTGTGGCGGCACCTAGCGGCTCCCCCCCAGTACTACTAGTGTACATAGCGTAGATAGCACCACATCAGCGCAGCCTAATCAGTGGATACGTGTGGCGGCACCTAGCGGCTCCCCCCCCAGTACTACTAGTGTACATAGCGTAGGTAGCACCACATCAGCGCAGCCTAATCAGTGGGTACGTGTGGCGGCACCTAGCGGCTCCCCCCCAGTACTACTAGTGTACATAGCGTAGGTAGCACCACATCAGCACAGCCTAATCAGTGGGTACGTGTGGCGGCACCTAGCGGCTCCCCCCCCAGTACTACTAGTGTACATAGCGTAGATAGCACCACATCAGCGCAGCCTAATCAGTGGGTACGTGTGGCGGCACCTAGCGGCTCCCCCCCCAGTACTACTAGTGTACATAGCGTAGATAGCACCACATCAGCACAGCCTAATCAGTGGGTACGTGTGGCGGCACCTAGCGGCTCCCCCCCCAGTACTACTAGTGTACATAGCGTAGATGGCACCACATCAGCGCAGCCTAATCAGTGGATACGTGTGGCGGCACCTAGCGGCTCCCCCCCAGTACTACTAGTGTACATAGCGTAGGTAGCACCACATCAGCGCAGCCTAATCAGTGGATACGTGTGGCGGCACCTAGCGGCTCCCCCCCCAGTACTACTAGTGTACATAGCGTAGGTAGCACCACATCAGCGCAGCTTAATCAGTGGGTACGTGTGGCGGCACCTAGCGGCTCCCCCCCAGTACTACTAGTGTACATAGCGTAGGTAGCACCACATCAGCGCAGCCTAATCAGTGGATACGTGTGGCGGCACCTAGCGGCTCCCCCCCAGTACTACTAGTGTACATAGCGTAGGTAGCACCACATCAGCGCAGCCTAATCAGTGGATACGTGTGGCGGCACCTAGCGGCTCCCCCCCCAGTACTACTAGTGTACATAGCGTAGGTAGCACCACATCAGCGCAGCCTGATCAGTGGGTACGTGTGGCGGCACCTAGTGGCTCCCCCCCAGTACTACTAGTGTACATAGCGTAGGTAGCACCACATCAGCGCAGCCTAATCAGTGGATACGTGTGGCGGCACCTAGCGGCTCCCCCCCAGTACTACTAGTGTACATAGCGTAGATAGCACCACATCAGCGCAGCCTAATCAGTGGATACGTGTGGCGGCACCTAGCGGCTCCCCCCCCAGTACTACTAGTGTACATAGCGTAGGTAGCACCACATCAGCGCAGCCTAATCAGTGGGTACGTGTGGCGGCACCTAGCGGCTCCCCCCCAGTACTACTAGTGTACATAGCGTAGGTAGCACCACATCAGCGCAGCCTAATCAGTGGGTACGTGTGGCGGCACCTAGCGGCTCCCCCCCAGTACTACTAGTGTACATAGCGTAGGTAGCACCACATCAGCGCAGCCTAATCAGTGGATACGTGTGGCGGCACCTAGCGGCTCCCCCCCAGTACTACTAGTGTACATAGCGTAGATAGCACCACATCAGCGCAGCCTAATCAGTGGATACGTGTGGCGGCACCTAGCGGCTCCCCCCCCAGTACTACTAGTGTACATAGCGTAGGTAGCACCACATCAGCGCAGCCTAATCAGTGGGTACGTGTGGCGGCACCTAGCGGCTCCCCCCCAGTACTACTAGTGTACATAGCGTAGGTAGCACCACATCAGCGCAGCCTAATCAGTGGGTACGTGTGGCGGCACCTAGCGGCTCCCCCCCCAGTACTACTAGTGTACATAGCGTAGGTAGCACCACATCAGCACAGCCTAATCAGTGGGTACGTGTGGCGGCACCTAGCGGCTCCCCCCCAGTACTACTAGCGTACATAGCGTAGATAGCACCACATCAGCACAGCCTAATCAGTGGGTACGTGTGGCGGCACCTAGCGGCTCCCCCCCAGTACTACTAGCGTACATAGCGTAGGTAGCACCACATCAGCACAGCCTAATCAGTGGGTACGTGTGGCGGCACCTAGCGGCTCCCCCCCAGTACTACTAGCGTACATAGCGTAGATAGCACCACATCAGCACAGCCTAATCAGTGGGTACGTGTGGCGGCACCTAGCGGCTCCCCCCCCAGTACTACTAGCGTACATAGCGTAGATAGCACCACATCAGCACAGCCTAATCAGTGGGTACGTGTGGCGGCACCTAGCGGCTCCCCCCCAGTACTACTAGCGTACATAGCGTAGGTAGCACCACATCAGCGCAGCCTAATCAGTGGGTACGTGTGGCGGCACCTAGCGGCTCCCCCCCAGTACTACTAGTGTACATAGCGTAGATAGCACCACATCAGCACAGCCTAATCAGTGGGTACGTGTGGCGGCACCTAGCGGCTCCCCCCCCAGTACTACTAGTGTACATAGCGTAGATAGCACCACATCAGCGCAGCTTAATCAGTGGGTACGTGTGGCGGCACCTAGCGGCCCCCCCCCAGTACTACTAGCGTACATAGCGTAGATGGCACCACATCAGCACAGCCTGATCAGTGGGTACGTGTGGCGGCACCTAGTGGCTCCCCCCCAGTACTACTAGTGTACATAGCGTAGATAGCACCACATCAGCACAGCCTAATCAGTGGGTACGTGTGGCGGCACCTAGCGGCTCCCCCCCCAGTACTACTAGTGTACATAGCGTAGGTAGCACCACATCAGCGCAGCCTAATCAGTGGGTACGTGTGGCGGCACCTAGTGGCTCCCCCCCAGTACTACTAGTGTACATAGCGTAGGTGGCACCACATCAGCGCAGCTTAATCAGTGGGTACGTGTGGCGGCACCTAGCGGCTCCCCCCCCAGTACTACTAGTGTACATAGCGTAGATAGCACCACATCAGCGCAGCTTAATCAGTGGGTACGTGTGGCGGCACCTAGCGGCTCCCCCCCCAGTACTACTAGTGTACATAGCGTAGATAGCACCACATCAGCGCAGCTTAATCAGTGGGTACGTGTGGCGGCACCTAGCGGCCCCCCCCCAGTACTACTAGCGTACATAGCGTAGATGGCACCACATCAGCACAGCCTGATCAGTGGGTACGTGTGGCGGCACCTAGTGGCTCCCCCCCAGTACTACTAGTGTACATAGCGTAGATAGCACCACATCAGCACAGCCTAATCAGTGGATACGTGTGGCGGCACCTAGCGGCTCCCCCCCAGTACTACTAGTGTACATAGCGTAGGTAGCACCACATCAGCGCAGCCTAATCAGTGGATACGTGTGGCGGCACCTAGTGGCTCCCCCCCAGTACTACTAGTGTACATAGCGTAGATAGCACCACATCAGCACAGCCTAATCAGTGGGTACGTGTGGCGGCACCTAGCGGCTCCCCCCCAGTACTACTAGTGTACATAGCGTAGATAGCACCACATCAGCACAGCCTGATCAGTGGGTACGTGTGGCGGCACCTAGCGGCTCCCCCCCAGTACTACTAGTGTACATAGCGTAGGTAGCACCACATCAGCGCAGCCTAATCAGTGGATACGTGTGGCGGCACCTAGCGGCTCCCCCCCCAGTACTACTAGTGTACATAGCGTAGATAGCACCACATCAGCACAGCCTAATCAGTGGATACGTGTGGCGGCACCTAGCGGCTCCCCCCCAGTACTACTAGTGTACATAGCGTAGATGGCACCACATCAGCACAGCCTAATCAGTGGATACGTGTGGCGGCACCTAGCGGCTCCCCCCCCAGTACTACTAGTGTACATAGCGTAGATAGCACCACATCAGCGCAGCCTAATCAGTGGGTACGTGTGGCGGCACCTAGCGGCTCCCCCCCCAGTACTACTAGTGTACATAGCGTAGGTAGCACCACATCAGCGCAGCCTAATCAGTGGATACGTGTGGCGGCACCTAGCGGCTCCCCCCCCAGTACTACTAGTGTACATAGCGTAGATGGCACCACATCAGCACAGCCTAATCAGTGGGTACGTGTGGCGGCACCTAGTGGCTCCCCCCCAGTACTACTAGTGTACATAGCGTAGGTAGCACCACATCAGCACAGCCTAATCAGTGGGTACGTGTGGCGGCACCTAGCGGCTCCCCCCCCAGTACTACTAGTGTACATAGCGTAGGTAGCACCACATCAGCACAGCCTAATCAGTGGGTACGTGTGGCGGCACCTAGCGGCTCCCCCCCAGTACTACTAGTGTACATAGCGTAGGTAGCACCACATCAGCACAGCCTAATCAGTGGGTACGTGTGGCGGCACCTAGCGGCTCCCCCCCAGTACTACTAGTGTACATAGCGTAGATAGCACCACATCAGCACAGCCTAATCAGTGGGTACGTGTGGCGGCACCTAGCGGCTCCCCCCCCAGTACTACTAGTGTACATAGCGTAGATAGCACCACATCAGCGCAGCTTAATCAGTGGGTACGTGTGGCGGCACCTAGCGGCTCCCCCCCCAGTACTACTAGTGTACATAGCGTAGATAGCACCACATCAGCGCAGCTTAATCAGTGGGTACGTGTGGCGGCACCTAGCGGCCCCCCCCCAGTACTACTAGTGTACATAGCGTAGGTAGCACCACATCAGCGCAGCCTAATCAGTGGGTACGTGTGGCGGCACCTAGCGGCTCCCCCCCCAGTACTACTAGTGTACATAGCGTAGATGGCACCACATCAGCACAGCCTAATCAGTGGGTACGTGTGGCGGCACCTAGCGGCTCCCCCCCCAGTACTACTAGTGTACATAGCGTAGGTAGCACCACATCAGCGCAGCCTAATCAGTGGGTACGTGTGGCGGCACCTAGCGGCTCCCCCCCAGTACTACTAGTGTACATAGCGTAGATAGCACCACATCAGCGCAGCCTAATCAGTGGATACGTGTGGCGGCACCTAGCGGCTCCCCCCCCAGTACTACTAGTGTACATAGCGTAGATGGCACCACATCAGCGCAGCTTAATCAGTGGGTACGTGTGGCGGCACCTAGCGGCCCCCCCCCAGTACTACTAGTGTACATAGCGTAGGTAGCACCACATCAGCACAGCCTAATCAGTGGGTACGTGTGGCGGCACCTAGCGGCTCCCCCCCCAGTACTACTAGTGTACATAGCGTAGGTAGCACCACATCAGCGCAGCCTAATCAGTGGGTACGTGTGGCGGCACCTAGCGGCTCCCCCCCCAGTACTACTAGTGTACATAGCGTAGATAGCACCACATCAGCGCAGCTTAATCAGTGGGTACGTGTGGCGGCACCTAGCGGCCCCCCCCCAGTACTACTAGTGTACATAGCGTAGGTAGCACCACATCAGCGCAGCCTAATCAGTGGGTACGTGTGGCGGCACCTAGCGGCTCCCCCCCAGTACTACTAGTGTACATAGCGTAGGTAGCACCACATCAGCGCAGCCTAATCAGTGGGTACGTGTGGCGGCACCTAGTGGCTCCCCCCCAGTACTACTAGCGTACATAGCGTAGATGGCACCACATCAGCACAGCCTGATCAGTGGGTACGTGTGGCGGCACCTAGTGGCTCCCCCCCAGTACTACTAGTGTACATAGCGTAGATAGCACCACATCAGCACAGCCTAATCAGTGGATACGTGTGGCGGCACCTAGCGGCTCCCCCCCAGTACTACTAGTGTACATAGCGTAGGTAGCACCACATCAGCGCAGCCTAATCAGTGGATACGTGTGGCGGCACCTAGTGGCTCCCCCCCAGTACTACTAGTGTACATAGCGTAGATAGCACCACATCAGCACAGCCTAATCAGTGGGTACGTGTGGCGGCACCTAGCGGCTCCCCCCCAGTACTACTAGTGTACATAGCGTAGATAGCACCACATCAGCACAGCCTGATCAGTGGGTACGTGTGGCGGCACCTAGCGGCTCCCCCCCAGTACTACTAGTGTACATAGCGTAGGTAGCACCACATCAGCGCAGCCTAATCAGTGGATACGTGTGGCGGCACCTAGCGGCTCCCCCCCAGTACTACTAGTGTACATAGCGTAGATAGCACCACATCAGCGCAGCCTGATCAGTGGGTACGTGTGGCGGCACCTAGCGGCTCCCCCCCAGTACTACTAGTGTACATAGCGTAGGTAGCACCACATCAGCACAGCCTAATCAGTGGGTACGTGTGGCGGCACCTAGCGGCTCCCCCCCCAGTACTACTAGTGTACATAGCGTAGATGGCACCACATCAGCACAGCCTAATCAGTGGGTACGTGTGGCGGCACCTAGTGGCTCCCCCCCAGTACTACTAGTGTACATAGCGTAGGTAGCACCACATCAGCACAGCCTAATCAGTGGGTACGTGTGGCGGCACCTAGCGGCTCCCCCCCCAGTACTACTAGTGTACATAGCGTAGATGGCACCACATCAGCGCAGCCTAATCAGTGGATACGTGTGGCGGCACCTAGCGGCTCCCCCCCAGTACTACTAGTGTACATAGCGTAGGTAGCACCACATCAGCACAGCCTAATCAGTGGGTACGTGTGGCGGCACCTAGCGGCTCCCCCCCCAGTACTACTAGTGTACATAGCGTAGATGGCACCACATCAGCGCAGCCTAATCAGTGGGTACGTGTGGCGGCACCTAGCGGCTCCCCCCCCAGTACTACTAGTGTACATAGCGTAGATGGCACCACATCAGCGCAGCCTAATCAGTGGGTACGTGTGGCGGCACCTAGCGGCTCCCCCCCAGTACTACTAGTGTACATAGCGTAGGTGGCACCACATCAGCGCAGCCTAATCAGTGGGTACGTGTGGCGGCACCTAGCGGCTCCCCCCCCAGTACTACTAGTGTACATAGCGTAGATAGCACCACATCAGCACAGCCTAATCAGTGGGTACGTGTGGCGGCACCTAGCGGCTCCCCCCCAGTACTACTAGTGTACATAGCGTAGGTAGCACCACATCAGCACAGCCTAATCAGTGGGTACGTGTGGCGGCACCTAGCGGCTCCCCCCCAGTACTACTAGTGTACATAGCGTAGGTGGCACCACATCAGCGCAGCCTAATCAGTGGGTACGTGTGGCGGCACCTAGCGGCTCCCCCCCAGTACTACTAGTGTACATAGCGTAGATAGCACCACATCAGCGCAGCCTAATCAGTGGGTACGTGTGGCGGCACCTAGCGGCTCCCCCCCCAGTACTACTAGTGTACATAGCGTAGATGGCACCACATCAGCGCAGCCTAATCAGTGGATACGTGTGGCGGCACCTAGCGGCTCCCCCCCAGTACTACTAGTGTACATAGCGTAGATGGCACCACATCAGCGCAGCCTAATCAGTGGATACGTGTGGCGGCACCTAGCGGCTCCCCCCCAGTACTACTAGTGTACATAGCGTAGATGGCACCACATCAGCGCAGCCTAATCAGTGGATACGTGTGGCGGCACCTAGCGGCTCCCCCCCAGTACTACTAGTGTACATAGCGTAGATGGCACCACATCAGCGCAGCCTAATCAGTGGATACGTGTGGCGGCACCTAGCGGCTCCCCCCCAGTACTACTAGTGTACATAGCGTAGGTAGCACCACATCAGCACAGCCTAATCAGTGGGTACGTGTGGCGGCACCTAGCGGCTCCCCCCCAGTACTACTAGTGTACATAGCGTAGATGGCACCACATCAGCGCAGCCTAATCAGTGGATACGTGTGGCGGCACCTAGCGGCTCCCCCCCAGTACTACTAGTGTACATAGCGTAGATAGCACCACATCAGCGCAGCCTAATCAGTGGGTACGTGTGGCGGCACCTAGCGGCTCCCCCCCAGTACTACTAGTGTACATAGCGTAGATGGCACCACATCAGCGCAGCCTAATCAGTGGGTACGTGTGGCGGCACCTAGCGGCTCCCCCCCAGTACTACTAGTGTACATAGCGTAGATAGCACCACATCAGCGCAGCCTAATCAGTGGGTACGTGTGGCGGCACCTAGCGGCTCCCCCCCAGTACTACTAGTGTACATAGCGTAGGTAGCACCACATCAGCGCAGCCTAATCAGTGGATACGTGTGGCGGCACCTAGCGGCTCCCCCCCAGTACTACTAGTGTACATAGCGTAGATAGCACCACATCAGCGCAGCCTAATCAGTGGGTACGTGTGGCGGCACCTAGCGGCTCCCCCCCCAGTACTACTAGTGTACATAGCGTAGATAGCACCACATCAGCACAGCCTAATCAGTGGATACGTGTGGCGGCACCTAGCGGCTCCCCCCCAGTACTACTAGTGTACATAGCGTAGGTAGCACCACATCAGCGCAGCCTGATCAGTGGATACGTGTGGCGGCACCTAGTGGCTCCCCCCCAGTACTACTAGTGTACATAGCGTAGATAGCACCACATCAGCACAGCCTAATCAGTGGATACGTGTGGCGGCACCTAGCGGCTCCCCCCCAGTACTACTAGTGTACATAGCGTAGATAGCACCACATCAGCGCAGCCTAATCAGTGGGTACGTGTGGCGGCACCTAGCGGCTCCCCCCCAGTACTACTAGTGTACATAGCGTAGGTAGCACCACATCAGCGCAGCCTAATCAGTGGGTACGTGTGGCGGCACCTAGCGGCTCCCCCCCCAGTACTACTAGTGTACATAGCGTAGGTGGCACCACATCAGCGCAGCCTAATCAGTGGATACGTGTGGCGGCACCTAGCGGCTCCCCCCCAGTACTACTAGTGTACATAGCGTAGATGGCACCACATCAGCGCAGCCTAATCAGTGGGTACGTGTGGCGGCACCTAGTGGCTTCCCCCCAGTACTACTAGTGTACATAGCGTAGATAGCACCACATCGGCGCAGCCTAATCAGTGGGTACGTGTGGCGGCACCTAGCGGCTCCCCCCCCAGTACTACTAGTGTACATAGCGTAGATAGCACCACATCAGCGCAGCCTAATCAGTGGATACGTGTGGCGGCACCTAGCGGCTCCCCCCCAGTACTACTAGTGTACATAGCGTAGATAGCACCACATCAGCGCAGCCTAATCAGTGGGTACGTGTGGCGGCACCTAGCGGCTCCCCCCCAGTACTACTAGTGTACATAGCGTAGATGGCACCACATCAGCGCAGCCTAATCAGTGGGTACGTGTGGCGGCACCTAGTGGCTTCCCCCCAGTACTACTAGTGTACATAGCGTAGGTAGCACCACATCAGCGCAGCCTGATCAGTGGGTACGTGTGGCGGCACCTAGCGGCTCCCCCCCAGTACTACTAGTGTACATAGCGTAGATAGCACCACATCAGCGCAGCCTAATCAGTGGGTACGTGTGGCGGCACCTAGCGGCTCCCCCCCAGTACTACTAGTGTACATAGCGTAGATGGCACCACATCAGCGCAGCCTAATCAGTGGGTACGTGTGGCGGCACCTAGCGGCTCCCCCCCCCAGTACTACTAGCGTACATAGCGTAGGTAGCACCACATCAGCGCAGCCTGATCAGTGGGTACGTGTGGCGGCACCTAGCGGCTCCCCCCCCCAGTACTACTAGTGTACATAGCGTAGATGGCACCACATCAGCACAGCCTAATCAGTGGGTACGTGTGGCGGCACCTAGCGGCTCCCCCCCCCAGTACTACTAGTGTACATAGCGTAGATGGCACCACATCAGCACAGCCTAATCAGTGGGTACGTGTGGCGGCACCTAGCGGCTCCCCCCCCAGTACTACTAGTGTACATAGCGTAGATAGCACCACATCAGCGCAGCCTAATCAGTGGGTACGTGTGGCGGCACCTAGCGGCTCCCCCCCCAGTACTACTAGTGTACATAGCGTAGATGGCACCACATCAGCGCAGCCTAATCAGTGGGTACGTGTGGCGGCACCTAGCGGCTCCCCCCCCAGTACTACTAGTGTACATAGCGTAGGTAGCACCACATCAGCGCAGCCTAATCAGTGGGTACGTGTGGCGGCACCTAGCGGCTCCCCCCCCAGTACTACTAGCGTACATAGCGTAGGTAGCACCACATCAGCGCAGCCTAATCAGTGGGTACGTGTGGCGGCACCTAGCGGCTCCCCCCCCAGTACTACTAGTGTACATAGCGTAGATGGCACCACATCAGCACAGCCTAATCAGTGGGTACGTGTGGCGGCACCTAGCGGCTCCCCCCCCAGTACTACTAGTGTACATAGCGTAGATAGCACCACATCAGCGCAGCCTAATCAGTGGGTACGTGTGGCGGCACCTAGCGGCTCCCCCCCCAGTACTACTAGCGTACATAGCGTAGGTAGCACCACATCAGCGCAGCCTAATCAGTGGGTACGTGTGGCGGCACCTAGCGGCTCCCCCCCCAGTACTACTAGTGTACATAGCGTAGATGGCACCACATCAGCGCAGCCTGATCAGTGGGTACGTGTGGCGGCACCTAGTGGCTCCCCCCCAGTACTACTAGTGTACATAGCGTAGATAGCACCACATCAGCGCAGCCTAATCAGTGGATACGTGTGGCGGCACCTAGCGGCTCCCCCCCCAGTACTACTAGTGTACATAGCGTAGATGGCACCACATCAGCGCAGCCTAATCAGTGGGTACGTGTGGCGGCACCTAGCGGCTCCCCCCCAGTACTACTAGTGTACATAGCGTAGATAGCACCACATCAGCGCAGCCTAATCAGTGGATACGTGTGGCGGCACCTAGCGGCTCCCCCCCCCAGTACTACTAGTGTACATAGCGTAGATAGCACCACATCAGCGCAGCCTAATCAGTGGGTACGTGTGGCGGCACCTAGCGGCTCCCCCCCCAGTACTACTAGTGTACATAGCGTAGATGGCACCACATCAGCGCAGCCTAATCAGTGGGTACGTGTGGCGGCACCTAGCGGCTCCCCCCCCAGTACTACTAGTGTACATAGCGTAGGTAGCACCACATCAGCGCAGCCTAATCAGTGGGTACGTGTGGCGGCACCTAGTGGCTCCCCCCCAGTACTACTAGTGTACATAGCGTAGATAGCACCACATCAGCGCAGCCTAATCAGTGGATACGTGTGGCGGCACCTAGCGGCTCCCCCCCCAGTACTACTAGTGTACATAGCGTAGATAGCACCACATCAGCACAGCCTAATCAGTGGGTACGTGTGGCGGCACCTAGCGGCTCCCCCCCAGTACTACTAGTGTACATAGCGTAGGTAGCACCACATCAGCGCAGCCTAATCAGTGGATACGTGTGGCGGCACCTAGCGGCTCCCCCCAGTACTACTAGTGTACATAGCGTAGGTAGCACCACATCAGCACAGCCTAATCAGTGGGTACGTGTGGCGGCACCTAGCGGCTCCCCCCCCAGTACTACTAGTGTACATAGCGTAGATAGCACCACATCAGCGCAGCCTAATCAGTGGGTACGTGTGGCGGCACCTAGCGGCTCCCCCCCAGTACTACTAGTGTACATAGCGTAGATAGCACCACATCAGCGCAGCCTAATCAGTGGATACGTGTGGCGGCACCTAGCGGCTCCCCCCCCAGTACTACTAGTGTACATAGCGTAGATAGCACCACATCAGCGCAGCCTAATCAGTGGGTACGTGTGGCGGCACCTAGCGGCTCCCCCCCCAGTACTACTAGTGTACATAGCGTAGGTAGCACCACATCAGCGCAGCCTAATCAGTGGGTACGTGTGGCGGCACCTAGCGGCTCCCCCCCAGTACTACTAGTGTACATAGCGTAGATAGCACCACATCAGCACAGCCTAATCAGTGGGTACGTGTGGCGGCACCTAGCGGCTCCCCCCCCAGTACTACTAGTGTACATAGCGTAGATGGCACCACATCAGCACAGCCTAATCAGTGGATACGTGTGGCGGCACCTAGCGGCTCCCCCCCCAGTACTACTAGTGTACATAGCGTAGGTAGCACCACATCAGCACAGCCTAATCAGTGGGTACGTGTGGCGGCACCTAGCGGCTCCCCCCCCAGTACTACTAGTGTACATAGCGTAGGTAGCACCACATCAGCACAGCCTAATCAGTGGATACGTGTGGCGGCACCTAGCGGCTCCCCCCCAGTACTACTAGTGTACATAGCGTAGATAGCACCACATCAGCGCAGCCTAATCAGTGGGTACGTGTGGCGGCACCTAGCGGCTCCCCCCCCAGTACTACTAGCGTACATAGCGTAGGTAGCACCACATCAGCGCAGCCTAATCAGTGGATACGTGTGGCGGCACCTAGCGGCTCCCCCCCCAGTACTACTAGTGTACATAGCGTAGGTAGCACCACATCAGCGCAGCCTAATCAGTGGATACGTGTGGCGGCACCTAGCGGCTCCCCCCCCAGTACTACTAGTGTACATAGCGTAGGTAGCACCACATCAGCGCAGCCTAATCAGTGGGTACGTGTGGCGGCACCTAGCGGCTCCCCCCCCAGTACTACTAGCGTACATAGCGTAGATAGCACCACATCAGCACAGCCTAATCAGTGGGTACGTGTGGCGGCACCTAGCGGCTCCCCCCCCAGTACTACTAGTGTACATAGCGTAGGTAGCACCACATCAGCGCAGCCTAATCAGTGGGTACGTGTGGCGGCACCTAGCGGCTCCCCCCCCAGTACTACTAGTGTACATAGCGTAGATAGCACCACATCAGCGCAGCCTAATCAGTGGGTACGTGTGGCGGCACCTAGCGGCTCCCCCCCCAGTACTACTAGTGTACATAGCGTAGGTAGCACCACATCAGCGCAGCCTAATCAGTGGGTACGTGTGGCGGCACCTAGCGGCTCCCCCCCAGTACTACTAGTGTACATAGCGTAGATAGCACCACATCAGCGCAGCCTAATCAGTGGGTACGTGTGGCGGCACCTAGCGGCTCCCCCCCAGTACTACTAGTGTACATAGCGTAGATGGCACCACATCAGCGCAGCTTAATCAGTGGGTACGTGTGGCGGCACCTAGCGGCTCCCCCCCAGTACTACTAGTGTACATAGCGTAGGTAGCACCACATCAGCGCAGCCTAATCAGTGGGTACGTGTGGCGGCACCTAGCGGCTCCCCCCCCAGTACTACTAGTGTACATAGCGTAGATAGCACCACATCAGCGCAGCCTAATCAGTGGGTACGTGTGGCGGCACCTAGCGGCTCCCCCCCCAGTACTACTAGTGTACATAGCGTAGATAGCACCACATCAGCGCAGCCTAATCAGTGGATACGTGTGGCGGCACCTAGCGGCTCCCCCCCCAGTACTACTAGTGTACATAGCGTAGATAGCACCACATCAGCACAGCCTAATCAGTGGATACGTGTGGCGGCACCTAGCGGCTCCCCCCCCAGTACTACTAGTGTACATAGCGTAGATAGCACCACATCAGCGCAGCTTAATCAGTGGATACGTGTGGCGGCACCTAGCGGCTCCCCCCCCAGTACTACTAGTGTACATAGCGTAGGTAGCACCACATCAGCGCAGCCTAATCAGTGGATACGTGTGGCGGCACCTAGTGGCTCCCCCCCAGTACTACTAGTGTACATAGCGTAGGTAGCACCACATCAGCGCAGCCTAATCAGTGGATACGTGTGGCGGCACCTAGTGGCTCCCCCCCAGTACTACTAGTGTACATAGCGTAGGTAGCACCACATCAGCGCAGCCTAATCAGTGGATACGTGTGGCGGCACCTAGTGGCTCCCCCCCCAGTACTACTAGTGTACATAGCGTAGATGGCACCACATCAGCGCAGCCTGATCAGTGGATACGTGTGGCGGCACCTAGTGGCTCCCCCCCAGTACTACTAGTGTACATAGCGTAGGTAGCACCACATCAGCACAGCCTAATCAGTGGATACGTGTGGCGGCACCTAGCGGCTCCCCCCCCAGTACTACTAGTGTACATAGCGTAGGTAGCACCACATCAGCGCAGCCTAATCAGTGGATACGTGTGGCGGCACCTAGCGGCTCCCCCCCAGTACTACTAGTGTACATAGCGTAGGTAGCACCACATCAGCGCAGCCTAATCAGTGGATACGTGTGGCGGCACCTAGCGGCTCCCCCCCAGTACTACTAGTGTACATAGCGTAGCCTAATCAGTGGATACGTGTGGCGGCACCTAGCGGCTCCCCCCAGTACTACTAGTGTACATAGCGTAGGTAGCACCACATCAGCGCAGCCTGATCAGTGGGTACGTGTGGCGGCACCTAGCGGCTCCCCCCCAGTACTACTAGTGTACATAGCGTAGGTAGCACCACATCAGCGCAGCTTAATCAGTGGATACGTGTGGCGGCACCTAGCGGCTCCCCCCCCAGTACTACTAGTGTACATAGCGTAGGTAGCACCACATCGGCGCAGCCTAATCAGTGGATACGTGTGGCGGCACCTAGCGGCTCCCCCCCCAGTACTACTAGTGTACATAGCGTAGGTAGCACCACATCAGCGCAGCTTAATCAGTGGATACGTGTGGCGGCACCTAGCGGCTCCCCCCCCAGTACTACTAGTGTACATAGCGTAGGTAGCACCACATCAGCGCAGCTTAATCAGTGGATACGTGTGGCGGCACCTAGCGGCTCCCCCCCAGTACTACTAGTGTACATAGCGTAGGTAGCACCACATCAGCGCAGCTTAATCAGTGGATACGTGTGGCGGCACCTAGCGGCTCCCCCCCCAGTACTACTAGTGTACATAGCGTAGATAGCACCACATCAGCGCAGCCTAATCAGTGGGTACGTGTGGCGGCACCTAGCGGCTCCCCCCCCAGTACTACTAGTGTACATAGCGTAGGTAGCACCACATCAGCGCAGCCTAATCAGTGGGTACGTGTGGCGGCACCTAGCGGCTCCCCCCCCAGTACTACTAGTGTACATAGCGTAGATGGCACCACATCAGCACAGCCTAATCAGTGGGTACGTGTGGCGGCACCTAGCGGCCCCCCCCCAGTACTACTAGTGTACATAGCGTAGATAGCACCACATCAGCGCAGCCTAATCAGTGGGTACGTGTGGCGGCACCTAGCGGCTCCCCCCCCAGTACTACTAGTGTACATAGCGTAGATAGCACCACATCAGCGCAGCCTGATCAGTGGATACGTGTGGCGGCACCTAGCGGCTCCCCCCCCAGTACTACTAGTGTACATAGCGTAGATGGCACCACATCAGCGCAGCCTAATCAGTGGGTACGTGTGGCGGCACCTAGCGGCCCCCCCCCAGTACTACTAGTGTACATAGCGTAGATAGCACCACATCAGCGCAGCCTAATCAGTGGGTACGTGTGGCGGCACCTAGCGGCTCCCCCCCCAGTACTACTAGTGTACATAGCGTAGATAGCACCACATCAGCGCAGCTTAATCAGTGGATACGTGTGGCGGCACCTAGCGGCTCCCCCCCCAGTACTACTAGTGTACATAGCGTAGGTAGCACCACATCGGCGCAGCCTAATCAGTGGATACGTGTGGCGGCACCTAGCGGCTCCCCCCCAGTACTACTAGTGTACATAGCGTAGGTAGCACCACATCAGCGCAGCCTAATCAGTGGGTACGTGTGGCGGCACCTAGCGGCTCCCCCCCAGTACTACTAGTGTACATAGCGTAGGTAGCACCACATCAGCGCAGCCTGATCAGTGGATACGTGTGGCGGCACCTAGCGGCTCCCCCCCAGTACTACTAGTGTACATAGCGTAGATGGCACCACATCAGCGCAGCCTGATCAGTGGATACGTGTGGCGGCACCTAGCGGCTCCCCCCCAGTACTACTAGTGTACATAGCGTAGGTAGCACCACATCGGCGCAGCCTAATCAGTGGATACGTGTGGCGGCACCTAGCGGCTCCCCCCCCAGTACTACTAGTGTACATAGCGTAGATGGCACCACATCAGCGCAGCCTAATCAGTGGGTACGTGTGGCGGCACCTAGCGGCCCCCCCCAGTACTACTAGTGTACATAGCGTAGATAGCACCACATCAGCGCAGCCTAATCAGTGGATACGTGTGGCGGCACCTAGCGGCTCCCCCCCAGTACTACTAGTGTACATAGCGTAGATGGCACCACATCAGCGCAGCCTGATCAGTGGATACGTGTGGCGGCACCTAGCGGCTCCCCCCCAGTACTACTAGTGTACATAGCGTAGGTAGCACCACATCAGCACAGCCTAATCAGTGGATACGTGTGGCGGCACCTAGCGGCTCCCCCCCCAGTACTACTAGTGTACATAGCGTAGATGGCACCACATCAGCACAGCCTAATCAGTGGGTACGTGTGGCGGCACCTAGCGGCTCCCCCCCCCAGTACTACTAGCGTACATAGCGTAGGTAGCACCACATCAGCGCAGCCTAATCAGTGGGTACGTGTGGCGGCACCTAGCGGCTCCCCCCCCAGTACTACTAGTGTACATAGCGTAGGTAGCACCACATCAGCGCAGCCTAATCAGTGGGTACGTGTGGCGGCACCTAGCGGCTCCCCCCCCAGTACTACTAGTGTACATAGCGTAGGTAGCACCACATCAGCACAGCCTAATCAGTGGGTACGTGTGGCGGCACCTAGCGGCTCCCCCCCCAGTACTACTAGTGTACATAGCGTAGGTAGCACCACATCAGCGCAGCCTAATCAGTGGGTACGTGTGGCGGCACCTAGCGGCTCCCCCCCAGTACTACTAGTGTACATAGCGTAGGTAGCACCACATCAGCGCAGCCTAATCAGTGGATACGTGTGGCGGCACCTAGCGGCTCCCCCCCCAGTACTACTAGTGTACATAGCGTAGGTAGCACCACATCAGCGCAGCCTAATCAGTGGGTACGTGTGGCGGCACCTAGCGGCTCCCCCCCCAGTACTACTAGTGTACATAGCGTAGATGGCACCACATCAGCGCAGCCTAATCAGTGGATACGTGTGGCGGCACCTAGCGGCTCCCCCCCCAGTACTACTAGTGTACATAGCGTAGATGGCACCACATCAGCGCAGCCTAATCAGTGGGTACGTGTGGCGGCACCTAGCGGCTCCCCCCCAGTACTACTAGTGTACATAGCGTAGGTAGCACCACATCAGCGCAGCCTAATCAGTGGGTACGTGTGGCGGCCCCTAGCGGCTCCCCCCCAGTACTACTAGTGTACATAGCGTAGGTAGCACCACATCAGCGCAGCCTGATCAGTGGATACGTGTGGCGGCACCTAGCGGCTCCCCCCCCAGTACTACTAGTGTACATAGCGTAGATAGCACCACATCAGCGCAGCCTGATCAGTGGATACGTGTGGCGGCACCTAGCGGCTCCCCCCCAGTACTACTAGTGTACATAGCGTAGATGGCACCACATCAGCGCAGCCTGATCAGTGGATACGTGTGGCGGCACCTAGCGGCTCCCCCCCCAGTACTACTAGTGTACATAGCGTAGATAGCACCACATCAGCGCAGCCTGATCAGTGGGTACGTGTGGCGGCACCTAGCGGCTCCCCCCCAGTACTACTAGTGTACATAGCGTAGGTAGCACCACATCAGCGCAGCCTAATCAGTGGGTACGTGTGGCGGCACCTAGTGGCTCCCCCCCAGTACTACTAGTGTACATAGCGTAGGTAGCACCACATCAGCGCAGCCTAATCAGTGGGTACGTGTGGCGGCCCCTAGTGGCTCCCCCCCAGTACTACTAGTGTACATAGCGTAGATGGCACCACATCAGCGCAGCCTGATCAGTGGATACGTGTGGCGGCACCTAGCGGCTCCCCCCCAGTACTACTAGTGTACATAGCGTAGGTAGCACCACATCAGCACAGCCTAATCAGTGGGTACGTGTGGCGGCACCTAGCGGCTCCCCCCCAGTACTACTAGTGTACATAGCGTAGATGGCACCACATCAGCGCAGCCTAATCAGTGGGTACGTGTGGCGGCACCTAGCGGCTCCCCCCCAGTACTACTAGTGTACATAGCGTAGATAGCACCACATCAGCGCAGCCTGATCAGTGGGTACGTGTGGCGGCACCTAGCGGCTCCCCCCCAGTACTACTAGTGTACATAGCGTAGGTAGCACCACATCAGCACAGCCTAATCAGTGGGTACGTGTGGCGGCACCTAGCGGCTCCCCCCCCAGTACTACTAGTGTACATAGCGTAGGTAGCACCACATCAGCGCAGCCTAATCAGTGGGTACGTGTGGCGGCACCTAGTGGCTCCCCCCCAGTACTACTAGCGTACATAGCGTAGGTAGCACCACATCAGCACAGCCTAATCAGTGGATACGTGTGGCGGCACCTAGCGGCTCCCCCCCCAGTACTACTAGTGTACATAGCGTAGATGGCACCACATCAGCACAGCCTAATCAGTGGGTACGTGTGGCGGCACCTAGCGGCTCCCCCCCAGTACTACTAGTGTACATAGCGTAGGTAGCACCACATCAGCACAGCCTAATCAGTGGGTACGTGTGGCGGCACCTAGCGGCTCCCCCCCCAGTACTACTAGTGTACATAGCGTAGGTAGCACCACATCAGCGCAGCCTAATCAGTGGGTACGTGTGGCGGCACCTAGTGGCTCCCCCCCAGTACTACTAGTGTACATAGCGTAGGTAGCACCACATCAGCACAGCCTAATCAGTGGGTACGTGTGGCGGCACCTAGCGGCTCCCCCCCCAGTACTACTAGTGTACATAGCGTAGGTAGCACCACATCAGCGCAGCCTAATCAGTGGGTACGTGTGGCGGCACCTAGTGGCTCCCCCCCAGTACTACTAGTGTACATAGCGTAGGTAGCACCACATCAGCGCAGCCTAATCAGTGGGTACGTGTGGCGGCACCTAGCGGCTCCCCCCCCAGTACTACTAGTGTACATAGCGTAGATGGCACCACATCAGCGCAGCCTAATCAGTGGGTACGTGTGGCGGCACCTAGCGGCTCCCCCCCCAGTACTACTAGTGTACATAGCGTAGATGGCACCACATCAGCACAGCATAATCAGTGGGTACGTGTGGCGGCACCTAGCGGCTCCCCCCCCAGTACTACTAGTGTACATAGCGTAGATAGCACCACATCAGCGCAGCCTAATCAGTGGGTACGTGTGGCGGCACCTAGCGGCTCCCCCCCAGTACTACTAGTGTACATAGCGTAGGTAGCACCACATCAGCACAGCCTAATCAGTGGATACGTGTGGCGGCACCTAGCGGCTCCCCCCCCAGTACTACTAGTGTACATAGCGTAGATAGCACCACATCAGCACAGCCTAATCAGTGGATACGTGTGGCGGCACCTAGCGGCTCCCCCCCCAGTACTACTAGTGTACATAGCGTAGATAGCACCACATCAGCACAGCCTAATCAGTGGGTACGTGTGGCGGCACCTAGCGGCTCCCCCCCCAGTACTACTAGTGTACATAGCGTAGGTAGCACCACATCAGCGCAGCCTAATCAGTGGATACGTGTGGCGGCACCTAGCGGCTCCCCCCCCAGTACTACTAGTGTACATAGCGTAGATAGCACCACATCAGCGCAGCCTAATCAGTGGGTACGTGTGGCGGCACCTAGCGGCTCCCCCCCCAGTACTACTAGTGTACATAGCGTAGGTAGCACCACATCAGCGCAGCCTAATCAGTGGATACGTGTGGCGGCACCTAGCGGCTCCCCCCCCAGTACTACTAGTGTACATAGCGTAGGTAGCACCACATCAGCGCAGCCTAATCAGTGGATACGTGTGGCGGCACCTAGCGGCTCCCCCCCCAGTACTACTAGTGTACATAGCGTAGATAGCACCACATCAGCGCAGCCTAATCAGTGGGTACGTGTGGCGGCACCTAGCGGCTCCCCCCCCAGTACTACTAGTGTACATAGCGTAGGTAGCACCACATCAGCGCAGCCTAATCAGTGGGTACGTGTGGCGGCACCTAGCGGCTCCCCCCCCAGTACTACTAGTGTACATAGCGTAGATAGCACCACATCAGCGCAGCCTAATCAGTGGGTACGTGTGGCGGCACCTAGCGGCTCCCCCTAGTACTACTAGTGTACATAGCGTAGGTAGCACCACATCAGCGCAGCCTAATCAGTGGGTACGTGTGGCGGCACCTAGCGGCTCCCCCCCCAGTACTACTAGTGTACATAGCGTAGATAGCACCACATCAGCGCAGCCTAATCAGTGGGTACGTGTGGCGGCACCTAGCGGCTCCCCCCCAGTACTACTAGTGTACATAGCGTAGATGGCACCACATCAGCGCAGCCTAATCAGTGGGTACGTGTGGCGGCACCTAGCGGCTCCCCCTAGTACTACTAGTGTACATAGCGTAGGTAGCACCACATCAGCGCAGCCTAATCAGTGGGTACGTGTGGCGGCACCTAGCGGCTCCCCCCCAGTACTACTAGTGTACATAGCGTAGATAGCACCACATCAGCGCAGCCTAATCAGTGGGTACGTGTGGCGGCACCTAGCGGCTCCCCCTAGTACTACTAGTGTACATAGCGTAGGTAGCACCACATCAGCGCAGCCTAATCAGTGGGTACGTGTGGCGGCACCTAGCGGCTCCCCCCCAGTACTACTAGTGTACATAGCGTAGGTAGCACCACATCAGCGCAGCCTAATCAGTGGGTACGTGTGGCGGCACCTAGCGGCTCCCCCCCCAGTACTACTAGCGTACATAGCGTAGGTAGCACCACATCAGCGTGGCCTAATCAGTGGGTACGTGTGGCGGCACCTAGCGGCTCCCCCCCCAGTACTACTAGTGTACATAGCGTAGGTAGCACCACATCAGCGCAGCCTAATCAGTGGGTACGTGTGGCGGCACCTAGCGGCTCCCCCCCCAGTACTACTAGTGTACATAGCGTAGGTAGCACCACATCAGCACAGCCTAATCAGTGGGTACGTGTGGCGGCACCTAGCGGCTCCCCCCCAGTACTACTAGTGTACATAGCGTAGGTAGCACCACATCAGCGCAGCCTAATCAGTGGGTACGTGTGGCGGCACCTAGCGGCTCCCCCCCAGTACTACTAGTGTACATAGCGTAGGTGGCACCACATCAGCGCAGCCTAATCAGTGGATACGTGTGGCGGCACCTAGCGGCTCCCCCCCAGTACTACTAGTGTACATAGCGTAGATAGCACCACATCAGCGCAGCCTAATCAGTGGATACGTGTGGCGGCACCTAGCGGCTCCCCCCCAGTACTACTAGTGTACATAGCGTAGGTAGCACCACATCAGCGCAGCTTAATCAGTGGGTACGTGTGGCGGCACCTAGCGGCTCCCCCCCAGTACTACTAGTGTACATAGCGTAGGTAGCACCACATCAGCGCAGCCTAATCAGTGGGTACGTGTGGCGGCACCTAGCGGCTCCCCCCAGTACTACTAGTGTACATAGCGTAGGTAGCACCACATCAGCGCAGCCTAATCAGTGGGTACGTGTGGCGGCACCTAGCGGCTCCCCCCCAGTACTACTAGTGTACATAGCGTAGATAGCACCACATCAGCGCAGCCTAATCAGTGGATACGTGTGGCGGCACCTAGCGGCTCCCCCCCAGTACTACTAGTGTACATAGCGTAGATGGCACCACATCAGCGCAGCCTAATCAGTGGGTACGTGTGGCGGCACCTAGCGGCTCCCCCCAGTACTACTAGTGTACATAGCGTAGATGGCACCACATCAGCGCAGCCTAATCAGTGGGTACGTGTGGCGGCACCTAGCGGCTCCCCCCAGTACTACTAGTGTACATAGCGTAGGTAGCACCACATCAGCGCAGCCTAATCAGTGGGTACGTGTGGCGGCACCTAGCGGCTCCCCCCCAGTACTACTAGTGTACATAGCGTAGGTAGCACCACATCAGCGCAGCCTAATCAGTGGATACGTGTGGCGGCACCTAGCGGCTCCCCCCCCAGTACTACTAGTGTACATAGCGTAGGTAGCACCACATCAGCGCAGACTAATCAGTGGGTACGTGTGGCGGCACCTAGCGGCTCCCCCCCAGTACTACTAGTGTACATAGCGTAGATGGCACCACATCAGCGCAGCCTAATCAGTGGGTACGTGTGGCGGCACCTAGTGGCTCCCCCCCAGTACTACTAGTGTACATAGCGTAGATGGCACCACATCAGCGCAGCTTAATCAGTGGATACGTGTGGCGGCACCTAGCGGCTCCCCCCCCAGTACTACTAGTGTACATAGCGTAGATGGCACCACATCAGCGCAGCCTAATCAGTGGGTACGTGTGGCGGCACCTAGTGGCTCCCCCCCAGTACTACTAGTGTACATAGCGTAGATGGCACCACATCAGCGCAGCTTAATCAGTGGATACGTGTGGCGGCACCTAGCGGCTCCCCCCCCAGTACTACTAGTGTACATAGCGTAGGTAGCACCACATCAGCGCAGCCTAATCAGTGGGTACGTGTGGCGGCACCTAGCGGCTCCCCCCCAGTACTACTAGTGTACATAGCGTAGGTAGCACCACATCAGCGCAGCCTAATCAGTGGGTACGTGTGGCGGCACCTAGCGGCTCCCCCCCAGTACTACTAGTGTACATAGCGTAGATAGCACCACATCAGCGCAGCCTAATCAGTGGGTACGTGTGGCGGCACCTAGCGGCTCCCCCCCCCAGTACTACTAGTGTACATAGCGTAGGTAGCACCACATCAGCGCAGCCTAATCAGTGGATACGTGTGGCGGCACCTAGCGGCTCCCCCCCAGTACTACTAGTGTACATAGCGTAGGTAGCACCACATCAGCGCAGCCTAATCAGTGGATACGTGTGGCGGCACCTAGCGGCTCCCCCCCAGTACTACTAGTGTACATAGCGTAGATAGCACCACATCAGCGCAGCCTAATCAGTGGATACGTGTGGCGGCACCTAGCGGCTCCCCCCCCAGTACTACTAGTGTACATAGCGTAGGTAGCACCACATCAGCGCAGCCTAATCAGTGGGTACGTGTGGCGGCACCTAGTGGCTCCCCCCCAGTACTACTAGTGTACATAGCGTAGATGGCACCACATCAGCGCAGCCTAATCAGTGGGTACGTGTGGCGGCACCTAGTGGCTCCCCCCCAGTACTACTAGTGTACATAGCGTAGATGGCACCACATCAGCGCAGCTTAATCAGTGGATACGTGTGGCGGCACCTAGCGGCTCCCCCCCCAGTACTACTAGTGTACATAGCGTAGGTAGCACCACATCAGCGCAGCCTAATCAGTGGATACGTGTGGCGGCACCTAGCGGCTCCCCCCAGTACTACTAGTGTACATAGCGTAGGTAGCACCACATCAGCACAGCCTAATCAGTGGGTACGTGTGGCGGCACCTAGCGGCTCCCCCCCCAGTACTACTAGTGTACATAGCGTAGGTAGCACCACATCAGCGCAGCCTAATCAGTGGGTACGTGTGGCGGCACCTAGCGGCTCCCCCCCCAGTACTACTAGTGTACATAGCGTAGGTAGCACCACATCAGCGCAGCCTAATCAGTGGGTACGTGTGGCGGCACCTAGCGGCTCCCCCCCCAGTACTACTAGTGTACATAGCGTAGATAGCACCACATCAGCGCAGCCTAATCAGTGGATACGTGTGGCGGCACCTAGCGGCTCCCCCCCCAGTACTACTAGTGTACATAGCGTAGGTAGCACCACATCAGCGCAGCCTAATCAGTGGGTACGTGTGGCGGCACCTAGCGGCTCCCCCCCAGTACTACTAGTGTACATAGCGTAGATAGCACCACATCAGCGCAGCCTAATCAGTGGGTACGTGTGGCGGCACCTAGCGGCTCCCCCCCAGTACTACTAGTGTACATAGCGTAGATGGCACCACATCAGCGCAGCCTAATCAGTGGGTACGTGTGGCGGCACCTAGCGGCTCCCCCCCCAGTACTACTAGTGTACATAGCGTAGGTAGCACCACATCAGCACAGCCTAATCAGTGGGTACGTGTGGCGGCACCTAGTGGCTCCCCCCCAGTACTACTAGTGTACATAGCGTAGGTAGCACCACATCAGCGCAGCCTAATCAGTGGGTACGTGTGGCGGCACCTAGTGGCTCCCCCCCAGTACTACTAGTGTACATAGCGTAGATAGCACCACATCAGCACAGCCTAATCAGTGGATACGTGTGGCGGCACCTAGCGGCTCCCCCCCAGTACTACTAGTGTACATAGCGTAGGTAGCACCACATCAGCGCAGCCTAATCAGTGGGTACGTGTGGCGGCACCTAGCGGCTCCCCCTAGTACTACTAGTGTACATAGCGTAGGTAGCACCACATCAGCGCAGCCTAATCAGTGGGTACGTGTGGCGGCACCTAGCGGCTCCCCCTAGTACTACTAGTGTACATAGCGTAGGTAGCACCACATCAGCGCAGCCTAATCAGTGGGTACGTGTGGCGGCACCTAGCGGCTCCCCCCCCAGTACTACTAGTGTACATAGCGTAGGTAGCACCACATCAGCGCAGCCTAATCAGTGGGTACGTGTGGCGGCACCTAGCGGCTCCCCCCAGTACTACTAGTGTACATAGCGTAGATAGCACCACATCAGCGCAGCCTAATCAGTGGATACGTGTGGCGGCACCTAGCGGCTCCCCCCCAGTACTACTAGTGTACATAGCGTAGGTAGCACCACATCAGCGCAGCCTAATCAGTGGGTACGTGTGGCGGCACCTAGCGGCTCCCCCCCCAGTACTACTAGTGTACATAGCGTAGATGGCACCACATCAGCACAGCCTAATCAGTGGGTACGTGTGGCGGCACCTAGCGGCTCCCCCCCCAGTACTACTAGTGTACATAGCGTAGGTAGCACCACATCAGCGCAGCCTAATCAGTGGGTACGTGTGGCGGCACCTAGCGGCTCCCCCCCCAGTACTACTAGTGTACATAGCGTAGATGGCACCACATCAGCACAGCCTAATCAGTGGGTACGTGTGGCGGCACCTAGCGGCTCCCCCCCAGTACTACTAGTGTACATAGCGTAGATGGCACCACATCAGCGCAGCCTAATCAGTGGGTACGTGTGGCGGCACCTAGCGGCTCCCCCCCAGTACTACTAGTGTACATAGCGTAGGTAGCACCACATCAGCGCAGCCTAATCAGTGGGTACGTGTGGCGGCACCTAGCGGCTCCCCCCCAGTACTACTAGTGTACATAGCGTAGGTAGCACCACATCAGCGCAGCCTAATCAGTGGGTACGTGTGGCGGCACCTAGCGGCTCCCCCCCCAGTACTACTAGCGTACATAGCGTAGGTGGCACCACATCAGCGCAGCCTAATCAGTGGGTACGTGTGGCGGCACCTAGCGGCTCCCCCCCCAGTACTACTAGTGTACATAGCGTAGGTAGCACCACATCAGCGCAGCCTGATCAGTGGGTACGTGTGGCGGCACCTAGCGGCTCCCCCCCCAGTACTACTAGTGTACATAGCGTAGATGGCACCACATCAGCGCAGCCTAATCAGTGGGTACGTGTGGCGGCACCTAGCGGCTCCCCCCCCAGTACTACTAGTGTACATAGCGTAGATAGCACCACATCAGCGCAGCCTAATCAGTGGATACGTGTGGCGGCACCTAGCGGCTCCCCCCCAGTACTACTAGTGTACATAGCGTAGATAGCACCACATCAGCACAGCCTAATCAGTGGGTACGTGTGGCGGCACCTAGCGGCTCCCCCCCAGTACTACTAGTGTACATAGCGTAGGTAGCACCACATCAGCACAGCCTAATCAGTGGGTACGTGTGGCGGCACCTAGCGGCTCCCCCCCAGTACTACTAGTGTACATAGCGTAGGTAGCACCACATCAGCGCAGCCTAATCAGTGGGTACGTGTGGCGGCACCTAGCGGCTCCCCCCCAGTACTACTAGTGTACATAGCGTAGGTAGCACCACATCAGCGCAGCCTAATCAGTGGATACGTGTGGCGGCACCTAGCGGCTCCCCCCCCAGTACTACTAGTGTACATAGCGTAGATGGCACCACATCAGCGCAGCCTAATCAGTGGATACGTGTGGCGGCACCTAGCGGCTCCCCCCCCAGTACTACTAGTGTACATAGCGTAGGTAGCACCACATCAGCGCAGCCTAATCAGTGGGTACGTGTGGCGGCACCTAGCGGCTCCCCCCCCAGTACTACTAGTGTACATAGCGTAGATAGCACCACATCAGCGCAGCCTAATCAGTGGATACGTGTGGCGGCACCTAGCGGCTCCCCCCCCAGTACTACTAGTGTACATAGCGTAGGTAGCACCACATCAGCGCAGCCTAATCAGTGGGTACGTGTGGCGGCACCTAGCGGCTCCCCCCCCAGTACTACTAGTGTACATAGCGTAGGTAGCACCACATCAGCGCAGCCTAATCAGTGGATACGTGTGGCGGCACCTAGCGGCTCCCCCCCCAGTACTACTAGTGTACATAGCGTAGGTAGCACCACATCAGCGCAGCCTAATCAGTGGATACGTGTGGCGGCACCTAGCGGCTCCCCCCCAGTACTACTAGTGTACATAGCGTAGATAGCACCACATCAGCGCAGCCTAATCAGTGGGTACGTGTGGCGGCACCTAGCGGCTCCCCCCCAGTACTACTAGTGTACATAGCGTAGGTAGCACCACATCAGCGCAGCCTAATCAGTGGGTACGTGTGGCGGCACCTAGTGGCTTCCCCCCAGTACTACTAGTGTACATAGCGTAGATAGCACCACATCAGCGCAGCCTAATCAGTGGGTACGTGTGGCGGCACCTAGCGGCTCCCCCCCAGTACTACTAGTGTACATAGCGTAGATGGCACCACATCAGCGCAGCCTAATCAGTGGCTACGTGTGGCGGCACCTAGCGGCTCCCCCCCAGTACTACTAGTGTACATAGCGTAGGTAGCACCACATCAGCGCAGCCTAATCAGTGGCTACGTGTGGCGGCACCTAGCGGCTCCCCCCCCAGTACTACTAGTGTACATAGCGTAGATGGCACCACATCAGCGCAGCCTAATCAGTGGCTACGTGTGGCGGCACCTAGCGGCTCCCCCCCCAGTACTACTAGTGTACATAGCGTAGGTAGCACCACATCAGCGCAGCCTAATCAGTGGGTACGTGTGGCGGCACCTAGCGGCTCCCCCCCAGTACTACTAGTGTACATAGCGTAGATGGCACCACATCAGCACAGCCTAATCAGTGGATACGTGTGGCGGCACCTAGCGGCTCCCCCCCCCAGTACTACTAGTGTACATAGCGTAGGTAGCACCACATCAGCGCAGCCTAATCAGTGGGTACGTGTGGCGGCACCTAGCGGCTCCCCCCCAGTACTACTAGTGTACATAGCGTAGGTAGCACCACATCAGCGCAGCCTAATCAGTGGGTACGTGTGGCGGCACCTAGCGGCTCCCCCCCAGTACTACTAGTGTACATAGCGTAGGTAGCACCACATCAGCGCAGCCTAATCAGTGGGTACGTGTGGCGGCACCTAGCGGCTCCCCCCCAGTACTACTAGTGTACATAGCGTAGGTAGCACCACATCAGCGCAGCCTAATCAGTGGATACGTGTGGCGGCACCTAGCGGCTCCCCCCCAGTACTACTAGTGTACATAGCGTAGGTAGCACCACATCAGCGCAGCCTAATCAGTGGGTACGTGTGGCGGCACCTAGCGGCTCCCCCCCCAGTACTACTAGTGTACATAGCGTAGATGGCACCACATCAGCGCAGCCTAATCAGTGGGTACGTGTGGCGGCACCTAGCGGCTCCCCCCCAGTACTACTAGTGTACATAGCGTAGATGGCACCACATCAGCGCAGCCTAATCAGTGGCTACGTGTGGCGGCACCTAGCGGCTCCCCCCCCAGTACTACTAGTGTACATAGCGTAGGTAGCACCACATCAGCGCAGCCTAATCAGTGGGTACGTGTGGCGGCACCTAGCGGCTCCCCCCCAGTACTACTAGTGTACATAGCGTAGATGGCACCACATCAGCGCAGCCTAATCAGTGGCTACGTGTGGCGGCACCTAGCGGCTCCCCCCCCAGTACTACTAGTGTACATAGCGTAGATAGCACCACATCAGCGCAGCCTAATCAGTGGGTACGTGTGGCGGCACCTAGCGGCTCCCCCCCAGTACTACTAGTGTACATAGCGTAGATAGCACCACATCAGCGCAGCCTAATCAGTGGGTACGTGTGGCGGCACCTAGCGGCTCCCCCCCCAGTACTACTAGTGTACATAGCGTAGGTAGCACCACATCGGCGCAGCCTGATCAGTGGGTACGTGTGGCGGCACCTAGCGGCTCCCCCCCCAGTACTACTAGTGTACATAGCGTAGATAGCACCACATCAGCGCAGCCTAATCAGTGGATACGTGTGGCGGCACCTAGCGGCTCCCCCCCAGTACTACTAGTGTACATAGCGTAGGTAGCACCACATCGGCGCAGCCTAATCAGTGGATACGTGTGGCGGCACCTAGCGGCTCCCCCCCAGTACTACTAGTGTACATAGCGTAGATAGCACCACATCAGTACATAGCGTAGGTAGCACCACATCAGCGCAGCTTAATCAGTGGGTACGTGTGGCGGCACCTAGCGGCTCCCCCCCAGTACTACTAGTGTACATAGCGTAGATAGCACCACATCAGCACAGCCTAATCAGTGGGTACGTGTGGCGGCACCTAGCGGCTCCCCCCCAGTACTACTAGTGTACATAGCGTAGATAGCACCCCATCAGTACATAGCGTAGGTAGCACCACATCAGCGCAGCCTAATCAGTGGGTACGTGTGGCGGCACCTAGCGGCTCCCCCCCCAGTACTACTAGTGTACATAGCGTAGATAGCACCACATCAGCGCAGCTTAATCAGTGGGTACGTGTGGCGGCACCTAGCGGCTCCCCCCCAGTACTACTAGTGTACATAGCGTAGGTAGCACCACATCAGCGCAGCCTAATCAGTGGGTACGTGTGGCGGCACCTAGCGGCTCCCCCCCCAGTACTACTAGTGTACATAGCGTAGATAGCACCACATCAGCACAGCCTAATCAGTGGATACGTGTGGCGGCACCTAGCGGCTCCCCCCCCAGTACTACTAGTGTACATAGCGTAGATAGCACCACATCAGCACAGCCTAATCAGTGGATACGTGTGGCGGCACCTAGCGGCTCCCCCCCCAGTACTACTAGTGTACATAGCGTAGGTAGCACCACATCAGCGCAGCCTGATCAGTGGGTACGTGTGGCGGCACCTAGCGGCTCCCCCCCAGTACTACTAGCGTACATAGCGTAGATAGCACCACATCAGCGCAGCCTAATCAGTGGGTACGTGTGGCGGCACCTAGCGGCTCCCCCCCAGTACTACTAGTGTACATAGCGTAGGTAGCACCACATCAGCGCAGCCTGATCAGTGGGTACGTGTGGCGGCACCTAGCGGCTCCCCCCCCAGTACTACTAGTGTACATAGCGTAGATGGCACCACATCAGCGCAGCCTAATCAGTGGGTACGTGTGGCGGCACCTAGCGGCTCCCCCCCCAGTACTACTAGTGTACATAGCGTAGGTAGCACCACATCAGCACAGCCTGATCAGTGGGTACGTGTGGCGGCACCTAGCGGCTCCCCCCCCAGTACTACTAGTGTACATAGCGTAGATAGCACCACATCAGCACAGCCTAATCAGTGGGTACGTGTGGCGGCACCTAGCGGCTCCCCCCCAGTACTACTAGTGTACATAGCGTAGGTAGCACCACATCAGCGCAGCCTGATCAGTGGATACGTGTGGCGGCACCTAGCGGCTCCCCCCCCAGTACTACTAGTGTACATAGCGTAGGTAGCACCACATCAGCGCAGCCTAATCAGTGGGTACGTGTGGCGGCACCTAGCGGCTCCCCCCCAGTACTACTAGCGTACATAGCGTAGATGGCACCACATCAGCGCAGCCTAATCAGTGGGTACGTGTGGCGGCACCTAGCGGCTCCCCCCCCAGTACTACTAGTGTACATAGCGTAGGTAGCACCACATCAGCGCAGCCTGATCAGTGGATACGTGTGGCGGCACCTAGCGGCTCCCCCCCCAGTACTACTAGTGTACATAGCGTAGGTGGCACCACATCAGCGCAGCCTAATCAGTGGGTACGTGTGGCGGCACCTAGCGGCTCCCCCCCCAGTACTACTAGTGTACATAGCGTAGATAGCACCACATCAGCGCAGCCTAATCAGTGGATACGTGTGGCGGCACCTAGCGGCTCCCCCCCCAGTACTACTAGCGTACATAGCGTAGGTAGCACCACATCAGCGCAGCCTAATCAGTGGGTACGTGTGGCGGCACCTAGCGGCTCCCCCCCCAGTACTACTAGTGTACATAGCGTAGATAGCACCACATCAGCGCAGCCTAATCAGTGGGTACGTGTGGCGGCACCTAGCGGCTCCCCCCCAGTACTACTAGTGTACATAGCGTAGATAGCACCACATCGGCGCAGCCTAATCAGTGGGTACGTGTGGCGGCACCTAGCGGCTCCCCCCCCAGTACTACTAGTGTACATAGCGTAGATAGCACCACATCAGCGCAGCCTAATCAGTGGGTACGTGTGGCGGCACCTAGCGGCTCCCCCCCAGTACTACTAGTGTACATAGCGTAGGTAGCACCACATCAGCGCAGCCTAATCAGTGGGTACGTGTGGCGGCACCTAGCGGCTCCCCCCCCCAGTACTACTAGTGTACATAGCGTAGGTAGCACCACATCAGCGCAGCCTAATCAGTGGGTACGTGTGGCGGCACCTAGCGGCTCCCCCCCCAGTACTACTAGTGTACATAGCGTAGATGGCACCACATCAGCGCAGCCTAATCAGTGGATACGTGTGGCGGCACCTAGCGGCTCCCCCCCCCAGTACTACTAGTGTACATAGCGTAGGTAGCACCACATCAGCGCAGCCTAATCAGTGGATACGTGTGGCGGCACCTAGCGGCTCCCCCCCAGTACTACTAGTGTACATAGCGTAGGTAGCACCACATCAGCGCAGCCTAATCAGTGGATACGTGTGGCGGCACCTAGCGGCTCCCCCCCAGTACTACTAGTGTACATAGCGTAGGTAGCACCACATCAGCGCAGCCTAATCAGTGGATACGTGTGGCGGCACCTAGCGGCTCCCCCCCCCAGTACTACTAGTGTACATAGCGTAGGTAGCACCACATCAGCGCAGCCTAATCAGTGGATACGTGTGGCGGCACCTAGCGGCTCCCCCCCCCAGTACTACTAGTGTACATAGCGTAGATAGCACCACATCAGCACAGCCTAATCAGTGGGTACGTGTGGCGGCACCTAGCGGCTCCCCCCCAGTACTACTAGTGTACATAGCGTAGATGGCACCACATCAGCGCAGCCTAATCAGTGGGTACGTGTGGCGGCACCTAGCGGCTCCCCCCCAGTACTACTAGTGTACATAGCGTAGATAGCACCACATCAGCGCAGCCTAATCAGTGGGTACGTGTGGCGGCACCTAGCGGCTCCCCCCCAGTACTACTAGTGTACATAGCGTAGATGGCACCACATCAGCACAGCCTAATCAGTGGGTACGTGTGGCGGCACCTAGCGGCTCCCCCCCAGTACTACTAGTGTACATAGCGTAGATAGCACCACATCAGCGCAGCCTAATCAGTGGGTACGTGTGGCGGCACCTAGCGGCTCCCCCCCAGTACTACTAGTGTACATAGCGTAGGTAGCACCACATCAGCGCAGCCTAATCAGTGGATACGTGTGGCGGCACCTAGCGGCTCCCCCCCAGTACTACTAGTGTACATAGCGTAGGTAGCACCACATCAGCGCAGCCTGATCAGTGGATACGTGTGGCGGCACCTAGCGGCTCCCCCCCCCAGTACTACTAGTGTACATAGCGTAGGTAGCACCACATCAGCGCAGCCTAATCAGTGGGTACGTGTGGCGGCACCTAGCGGCTCCCCCCCCAGTACTACTAGTGTACATAGCGTAGGTAGCACCACATCAGCGCAGCCTAATCAGTGGGTACGTGTGGCGGCACCTAGCGGCTCCCCCCCAGTACTACTAGTGTACATAGCGTAGGTAGCACCACATCAGCGCAGCCTAATCAGTGGGTACGTGTGGCGGCACCTAGCGGCTCCCCCCCAGTACTACTAGTGTACATAGCGTAGGTAGCACCACATCAGCGCAGCCTAATCAGTGGGTACGTGTGGCGGCACCTAGCGGCTCCCCCCCAGTACTACTAGTGTACATAGCGTAGGTAGCACCACATCAGCGCAGCCTAATCAGTGGATACGTGTGGCGGCACCTAGCGGCTCCCCCCCAGTACTACTAGCGTACATAGCGTAGATGGCACCACATCAGCACAGCCTAATCAGTGGATACGTGTGGCGGCACCTAGCGGCTCCCCCCCCCAGTACTACTAGTGTACATAGCGTAGATGGCACCACATCAGCGCAGCCTAATCAGTGGATACGTGTGGCGGCACCTAGCGGCTCCCCCCCCCAGTACTACTAGTGTACATAGCGTAGATGGCACCACATCAGCGCAGCCTAATCAGTGGATACGTGTGGCGGCACCTAGCGGCTCCCCCCCCCAGTACTACTAGTGTACATAGCGTAGGTAGCACCACATCAGCGCAGCCTAATCAGTGGATACGTGTGGCGGCACCTAGCGGCTCCCCCCCAGTACTACTAGCGTACATAGCGTAGATGGCACCACATCAGCGCAGCCTAATCAGTGGGTACGTGTGGCGGCACCTAGCGGCTCCCCCCCAGTACTACTAGTGTACATAGCGTAGATAGCACCACATCAGCGCAGCCTAATCAGTGGATACGTGTGGCGGCACCTAGCGGCTCCCCCCCAGTACTACTAGTGTACATAGCGTAGATAGCACCACATCAGCACAGCCTAATCAGTGGGTACGTGTGGCGGCACCTAGCGGCTCCCCCCCCAGTACTACTAGTGTACATAGCGTAGATAGCACCACATCAGCACAGCCTAATCAGTGGGTACGTGTGGCGGCACCTAGCGGCTCCCCCCCCAGTACTACTAGTGTACATAGCGTAGATAGCACCACATCAGCACAGCCTAATCAGTGGGTACGTGTGGCGGCACCTAGCGGCTCCCCCCCAGTACTACTAGTGTACATAGCGTAGATAGCACCACATCAGCGCAGCCTAATCAGTGGGTACGTGTGGCGGCACCTAGCGGCTCCCCCCCCAGTACTACTAGTGTACATAGCGTAGATAGCACCACATCAGCGCAGCCTAATCAGTGGGTACGTGTGGCGGCACCTAGCGGCTCCCCCCCCAGTACTACTAGTGTACATAGCGTAGATAGCACCACATCAGCGCAGCCTAATCAGTGGGTACGTGTGGCGGCACCTAGTGGCTCCCCCCCAGTACTACTAGTGTACATAGCGTAGATAGCACCACATCAGCGCAGCCTAATCAGTGGGTACGTGTGGCGGCACCTAGCGGCTCCCCCCCCAGTACTACTAGTGTACATAGCGTAGATAGCACCACATCAGCGCAGCCTAATCAGTGGGTACGTGTGGCGGCACCTAGCGGCTCCCCCCCAGTACTACTAGTGTACATAGCGTAGGTAGCACCACATCAGCGCAGCCTAATCAGTGGATACGTGTGGCGGCACCTAGCGGCTCCCCCCCCCAGTACTACTAGTGTACATAGCGTAGATGGCACCACATCAGCGCAGCCTAATCAGTGGGTACGTGTGGCGGCACCTAGCGGCTCCCCCCCAGTACTACTAGTGTACATAGCGTAGGTAGCACCACATCAGCACAGCCTAATCAGTGGGTACGTGTGGCGGCACCTAGCGGCTCCCCCCCCAGTACTACTAGTGTACATAGCGTAGATGGCACCACATCAGCGCAGCCTGATCAGTGGGTACGTGTGGCGGCACCTAGCGGCTCCCCCCCCAGTACTACTAGTGTACATAGCGTAGGTAGCACCACATCAGCGCAGCCTAATCAGTGGATACGTGTGGCGGCACCTAGCGGCTCCCCCCCCAGTACTACTAGTGTACATAGCGTAGGTAGCACCACATCAGCGCAGCCTAATCAGTGGGTACGTGTGGCGGCACCTAGCGGCTCCCCCCCCAGTACTACTAGTGTACATAGCGTAGGTAGCACCACATCAGCGCAGCCTAATCAGTGGATACGTGTGGCGGCACCTAGCGGCTCCCCCCCCAGTACTACTAGTGTACATAGCGTAGATGGCACCACATCAGCGCAGCCTAATCAGTGGATACGTGTGGCGGCACCTAGCGGCTCCCCCCCCAGTACTACTAGTGTACATAGCGTAGGTAGCACCACATCAGCGCAGCCTAATCAGTGGATACGTGTGGCGGCACCTAGCGGCTCCCCCCCCAGTACTACTAGTGTACATAGCGTAGGTAGCACCACATCAGCGCAGCCTAATCAGTGGATACGTGTGGCGGCACCTAGCGGCTCCCCCCCCAGTACTACTAGTGTACATAGCGTAGATGGCACCACATCAGCACAGCCTAATCAGTGGGTACGTGTGGCGGCACCTAGCGGCTCCCCCCCCAGTACTACTAGTGTACATAGCGTAGGTAGCACCACATCAGCGCAGCCTAATCAGTGGATACGTGTGGCGGCACCTAGCGGCTCCCCCCCCAGTACTACTAGTGTACATAGCGTAGGTAGCACCACATCAGCGCAGCCTAATCAGTGGATACGTGTGGCGGCACCTAGCGGCTCCCCCCCCAGTACTACTAGTGTACATAGCGTAGGTAGCACCACATCAGCGCAGCCTAATCAGTGGATACGTGTGGCGGCACCTAGCGGCTCCCCCCCCAGTACTACTAGTGTACATAGCGTAGGTAGCACCACATCAGCGCAGCCTAATCAGTGGATACGTGTGGCGGCACCTAGCGGCTCCCCCCCCAGTACTACTAGTGTACATAGCGTAGATGGCACCACATCAGCACAGCCTAATCAGTGGGTACGTGTGGCGGCACCTAGCGGCTCCCCCCCCAGTACTACTAGTGTACATAGCGTAGGTAGCACCACATCAGCGCAGCCTAATCAGTGGGTACGTGTGGCGGCACCTAGCGGCTCCCCCCCAGTACTACTAGTGTACATAGCGTAGGTAGCACCACATCAGCGCAGCCTAATCAGTGGATACGTGTGGCGGCACCTAGCGGCTCCCCCCAGTACTACTAGTGTACATAGCGTAGGTAGCACCACATCAGCACAGCCTAATCAGTGGGTACGTGTGGCGGCACCTAGTGGCTCCCCCCCAGTACTACTAGTGTACATAGCGTAGATAGCACCACATCAGCGCAGCCTAATCAGTGGATACGTGTGGCGGCACCTAGCGGCTCCCCCCCAGTACTACTAGTGTACATAGCGTAGGTAGCACCACATCAGCACAGCCTAATCAGTGGGTACGTGTGGCGGCACCTAGCGGCTCCCCCCCCAGTACTACTAGTGTACATAGCGTAGGTGGCACCACATCAGCGCAGCCTAATCAGTGGGTACGTGTGGCGGCACCTAGCGGCTCCCCCCCCCAGTACTACTAGTGTACATAGCGTAGATGGCACCACATCAGCGCAGCCTAATCAGTGGATACGTGTGGCGGCACCTAGCGGCTCCCCCCCAGTACTACTAGTGTACATAGCGTAGGTAGCACCACATCAGCGCAGCCTAATCAGTGGATACGTGTGGCGGCACCTAGCGGCTCCCCCCCCCAGTACTACTAGTGTACATAGCGTAGGTGGCACCACATCAGCGCAGCCTAATCAGTGGGTACGTGTGGCGGCACCTAGCGGCTCCCCCCCAGTACTACTAGTGTACATAGCGTAGGTAGCACCACATCAGCGCAGCCTAATCAGTGGGTACGTGTGGCGGCACCTAGCGGCTCCCCCCCCAGTACTACTAGTGTACATAGCGTAGGTAGCACCACATCAGCACAGCCTAATCAGTGGATACGTGTGGCGGCACCTAGCGGCTCCCCCCCAGTACTACTAGCGTACATAGCGTAGGTAGCACCACATCAGCGCAGCCTAATCAGTGGGTACGTGTGGCGGCACCTAGCGGCTCCCCCCCAGTACTACTAGTGTACATAGCGTAGATAGCACCACATCAGCGCAGCCTAATCAGTGGGTACGTGTGGCGGCACCTAGCGGCTCCCCCCCAGTACTACTAGTGTACATAGCGTAGGTAGCACCACATCAGCGCAGCCTAATCAGTGGGTACGTGTGGCGGCACCTAGCGGCTCCCCCCCCAGTACTACTAGTGTACATAGCGTAGATAGCACCACATCAGCGCAGCCTAATCAGTGGATACGTGTGGCGGCACCTAGCGGCTCCCCCCCAGTACTACTAGTGTACATAGCGTAGGTAGCACCACATCAGCACAGCCTAATCAGTGGGTACGTGTGGCGGCACCTAGCGGCTCCCCCCCCCAGTACTACTAGTGTACATAGCGTAGATGGCACCACATCAGCGCAGCCTAATCAGTGGATACGTGTGGCGGCACCTAGCGGCTCCCCCCCAGTACTACTAGTGTACATAGCGTAGGTAGCACCACATCAGCGCAGCCTGATCAGTGGATACGTGTGGCGGCACCTAGCGGCTCCCCCCCCAGTACTACTAGTGTACATAGCGTAGATGGCACCACATCAGCACAGCCTAATCAGTGGGTACGTGTGGCGGCACCTAGCGGCTCCCCCCCCAGTACTACTAGTGTACATAGCGTAGATGGCACCACATCAGCACAGCCTAATCAGTGGGTACGTGTGGCGGCACCTAGCGGCTCCCCCCCCAGTACTACTAGCGTACATAGCGTAGGTAGCACCACATCAGCGCAGCCTAATCAGTGGGTACGTGTGGCGGCACCTAGCGGCTCCCCCCCAGTACTACTAGTGTACATAGCGTAGATAGCACCACATCAGCGCAGCCTAATCAGTGGGTACGTGTGGCGGCACCTAGCGGCTCCCCCCCAGTACTACTAGTGTACATAGCGTAGGTAGCACCACATCAGCGCAGCCTGATCAGTGGGTACGTGTGGCGGCACCTAGCGGCTCCCCCCCAGTACTACTAGTGTACATAGCGTAGATGGCACCACATCAGCGCAGCCTAATCAGTGGATACGTGTGGCGGCACCTAGCGGCTCCCCCCCAGTACTACTAGTGTACATAGCGTAGATAGCACCACATCAGCGCAGCCTAATCAGTGGGTACGTGTGGCGGCACCTAGCGGCTCCCCCCCCAGTACTACTAGTGTACATAGCGTAGATGGCACCACATCAGCGCAGCCTAATCAGTGGGTACGTGTGGCGGCACCTAGCGGCTCCCCCCCCCAGTACTACTAGTGTACATAGCGTAGGTGGCACCACATCAGCGCAGCCTAATCAGTGGGTACGTGTGGCGGCACCTAGCGGCTCCCCCCCCAGTACTACTAGTGTACATAGCGTAGGTAGCACCACATCAGCGCAGCCTAATCAGTGGGTACGTGTGGCGGCACCTAGCGGCTCCCCCCCAGTACTACTAGTGTACATAGCGTAGGTAGCACCACATCAGCGCAGCCTAATCAGTGGATACGTGTGGCGGCACCTAGCGGCTCCCCCCCAGTACTACTAGTGTACATAGCGTAGATAGCACCACATCAGCGCAGCCTAATCAGTGGGTACGTGTGGCGGCACCTAGCGGCTCCCCCCCCAGTACTACTAGTGTACATAGCGTAGATAGCACCACATCAGCACAGCCTAATCAGTGGGTACGTGTGGCGGCACCTAGCGGCTCCCCCCCCAGTACTACTAGTGTACATAGCGTAGGTGGCACCACATCAGCACAGCCTAATCAGTGGGTACGTGTGGCGGCACCTAGCGGCTCCCCCCCCAGTACTACTAGTGTACATAGCGTAGGTGGCACCACATCAGCGCAGCCTAATCAGTGGATACGTGTGGCGGCACCTAGCGGCTCCCCCCCAGTACTACTAGTGTACATAGCGTAGGTGGCACCACATCAGCACAGCCTAATCAGTGGGTACGTGTGGCGGCACCTAGCGGCTCCCCCCCCAGTACTACTAGTGTACATAGCGTAGGTAGCACCACATCAGCGCAGCCTAATCAGTGGATACGTGTGGCGGCACCTAGCGGCTCCCCCCCCAGTACTACTAGTGTACATAGCGTAGATAGCACCACATCAGCACAGCCTAATCAGTGGATACGTGTGGCGGCACCTAGCGGCTCCCCCCCAGTACTACTAGTGTACATAGCGTAGATGGCACCACATCAGCACAGCCTAATCAGTGGGTACGTGTGGCGGCACCTAGCGGCTCCCCCCCCAGTACTACTAGTGTACATAGCGTAGGTGGCACCACATCAGCGCAGCCTAATCAGTGGATACGTGTGGCGGCACCTAGCGGCTCCCCCCCAGTACTACTAGTGTACATAGCGTAGATGGCACCACATCAGCACAGCCTAATCAGTGGGTACGTGTGGCGGCACCTAGCGGCTCCCCCCCCAGTACTACTAGTGTACATAGCGTAGATGGCACCACATCAGCGCAGCCTAATCAGTGGGTACGTGTGGCGGCACCTAGCGGCTCCCCCCCAGTACTACTAGTGTACATAGCGTAGATAGCACCACATCAGCACAGCCTAATCAGTGGGTACGTGTGGCGGCACCTAGTGGCTCCCCCCCCAGTACTACTAGTGTACATAGCGTAGGTAGCACCACATCAGCACAGCCTAATCAGTGGGTACGTGTGGCGGCACCTAGTGGCTCCCCCCCAGTACTACTAGTGTACATAGCGTAGGTAGCACCACATCAGCGCAGCCTAATCAGTGGGTACGTGTGGCGGCACCTAGCGGCTCCCCCCCCAGTACTACTAGTGTACATAGCGTAGGTAGCACCACATCAGCGCAGCCTAATCAGTGGGTACGTGTGGCGGCACCTAGCGGCTCCCCCCCAGTACTACTAGTGTACATAGCGTAGATAGCACCACATCAGCGCAGCCTAATCAGTGGGTACGTGTGGCGGCACCTAGCGGCTCCCCCCCCAGTACTACTAGTGTACATAGCGTAGATAGCACCACATCAGCGCAGCCTAATCAGTGGGTACGTGTGGCGGCACCTAGCGGCTCCCCCCCAGTACTACTAGTGTACATAGCGTAGGTAGCACCACATCAGCGCAGCCTAATCAGTGGATACGTGTGGCGGCACCTAGCGGCTCCCCCCCCAGTACTACTAGTGTACATAGCGTAGATAGCACCACATCAGCGCAGCCTAATCAGTGGGTACGTGTGGCGGCACCTAGCGGCTCCCCCCCCAGTACTACTAGTGTACATAGCGTAGATAGCACCACATCAGCGCAGCCTAATCAGTGGGTACGTGTGGCGGCACCTAGCGGCTCCCCCCCCAGTACTACTAGTGTACATAGCGTAGGTAGCACCACATCAGCGCAGCCTAATCAGTGGATACGTGTGGCGGCACCTAGCGGCCCCCCCCCAGTACTACTAGTGTACATAGCGTAGATAGCACCACATCAGCGCAGCCTAATCAGTGGGTACGTGTGGCGGCACCTAGCGGCTCCCCCCCCAGTACTACTAGTGTACATAGCGTAGATAGCACCACATCAGCGCAGCTTAATCAGTGGGTACGTGTGGCGGCACCTAGCGGCTCCCCCCCAGTACTACTAGTGTACATAGCGTAGGTAGCACCACATCAGCACAGCCTAATCAGTGGGTACGTGTGGCGGCACCTAGCGGCTCCCCCCCAGTACTACTAGTGTACATAGCGTAGGTAGCACCACATCAGCGCAGCCTAATCAGTGGGTACGTGTGGCGGCACCTAGCGGCTCCCCCCCCAGTACTACTAGTGTACATAGCGTAGGTAGCACCACATCAGCACAGCCTAATCAGTGGGTACGTGTGGCGGCACCTAGCGGCTCCCCCCCCCAGTACTACTAGTGTACATAGCGTAGATAGCACCACATCAGCGCAGCCTAATCAGTGGGTACGTGTGGCGGCACCTAGCGGCTCCCCCCCCAGTACTACTAGTGTACATAGCGTAGGTAGCACCACATCAGCGCAGCCTGATCAGTGGATACGTGTGGCGGCACCTAGCGGCTCCCCCCCCAGTACTACTAGTGTACATAGCGTAGATGGCACCACATCAGCGCAGCCTAATCAGTGGGTACGTGTGGCGGCACCTAGCGGCTCCCCCCCAGTACTACTAGTGTACACGGGCAAACCGAAGGTCCACGTGAAGAGACGCTGGTAGTACTGGTGGGAGCTGCTAGGTAGCACCACATCAGCGCAGCCTAATCAGTGGATACGTGTGGCGGCACCTAGCGGCTCCCCCCCAGTACTACTAGTGTACATAGCGTAGGTAGCACCACATCAGCGCAGCTTAATCAGTGGGTACGTGTGGCGGCACCTAGCGGCTCCCCCCCAGTACTACTAGTGTACATAGCGTAGGTAGCACCACATCAGCGCAGCCTAATCAGTGGGTACGTGTGGCGGCACCTAGCGGCTTCCCCCCAGTACTACTAGCGTACATAGCGTAGATGGCACCACATCAGCGCAGCTTAATCAGTGGATACGTGTGGCGGCACCTAGCGGCTCCCCCCCAGTACTACTAGTGTACATAGCGTAGGTAGCACCACATCAGCGCAGCCTAATCAGTGGGTACGTGTGGCGGCACCTAGCGGCTCCCCCCCCAGTACTACTAGTGTACATAGCGTAGATAGCACCACATCAGCACAGCCTAATCAGTGGATACGTGTGGCGGCACCTAGCGGCTCCCCCCCCAGTACTACTAGTGTACATAGCGTAGGTAGCACCACATCAGCGCAGCCTAATCAGTGGATACGTGTGGCGGCACCTAGCGGCTCCCCCCCAGTACTACTAGTGTACATAGCGTAGGTAGCACCACATCAGCACAGCCTAATCAGTGGGTACGTGTGGCGGCACCTAGCGGCTCCCCCCCCAGTACTACTAGTGTACATAGCGTAGATAGCACCACATCAGCACAGCCTAATCAGTGGGTACGTGTGGCGGCACCTAGCGGCTCCCCCCCAGTACTACTAGTGTACATAGCGTAGGTAGCACCACATCAGCACAGCCTAATCAGTGGATACGTGTGGCGGCACCTAGCGGCTCCCCCCCAGTACTACTAGTGTACATAGCGTAGGTGGCACCACATCAGCGCAGCCTAATCAGTGGGTACGTGTGGCGGCACCTAGCGGCTCCCCCCCCAGTACTACTAGTGTACATAGCGTAGGTAGCACCACATCAGCGCAGCCTAATCAGTGGATACGTGTGGCGGCACCTAGCGGCTCCCCCCCCAGTACTACTAGTGTACATAGCGTAGGTAGCACCACATCAGCGCAGCCTAATCAGTGGGTACGTGTGGCGGCACCTAGCGGCTCCCCCCCAGTACTACTAGTGTACATAGCGTAGGTAGCACCACATCAGCGCAGCCTAATCAGTGGATACGTGTGGCGGCACCTAGCGGCTCCCCCCCCCAGTACTACTAGTGTACATAGCGTAGATAGCACCACATCAGCACAGCCTAATCAGTGGGTACGTGTGGCGGCACCTAGCGGCTCCCCCCCCAGTACTACTAGTGTACATAGCGTAGATAGCACCACATCAGCACAGCCTAATCAGTGGGTACGTGTGGCGGCACCTAGCGGCTCCCCCCCAGTACTACTAGTGTACATAGCGTAGATAGCACCACATCAGCGCAGCTTAATCAGTGGATACGTGTGGCGGCACCTAGCGGCTCCCCCCCAGTACTACTAGTGTACATAGCGTAGGTAGCACCACATCAGCACAGCCTAATCAGTGGGTACGTGTGGCGGCACCTAGCGGCTTCCCCCCAGTACTACTAGTGTACATAGCGTAGATAGCACCACATCAGCGCAGCTTAATCAGTGGATACGTGTGGCGGCACCTAGCGGCTCCCCCCCAGTACTACTAGTGTACATAGCGTAGATAGCACCACATCAGCGCAGCCTAATCAGTGGATACGTGTGGCGGCACCTAGCGGCTCCCCCCCAGTACTACTAGTGTACATAGCGTAGGTAGCACCACATCAGCGCAGCCTAATCAGTGGATACGTGTGGCGGCACCTAGCGGCTCCCCCCCAGTACTACTAGTGTACATAGCGTAGGTAGCACCACATCAGCGCAGCCTAATCAGTGGGTACGTGTGGCGGCACCTAGCGGCTCCCCCCCAGTACTACTAGTGTACATAGCGTAGATGGCACCACATCAGCGCAGCCTGATCAGTGGATACGTGTGGCGGCACCTAGCGGCTCCCCCCCCAGTACTACTAGTGTACATAGCGTAGATGGCACCACATCAGCGCAGCTTAATCAGTGGATACGTGTGGCGGCACCTAGCGGCTCCCCCCCAGTACTACTAGTGTACATAGCGTAGGTAGCACCACATCAGCACAGCCTAATCAGTGGATACGTGTGGCGGCACCTAGCGGCTCCCCCCCCAGTACTACTAGTGTACATAGCGTAGATAGCACCACATCAGCACAGCCTAATCAGTGGATACGTGTGGCGGCACCTAGCGGCTCCCCCCCCAGTACTACTAGTGTACATAGCGTAGATAGCACCACATCAGCGCAGCCTAATCAGTGGATACGTGTGGCGGCACCTAGCGGCTCCCCCCCCAGTACTACTAGTGTACATAGCGTAGATGGCACCACATCAGCGCAGCCTAATCAGTGGATACGTGTGGCGGCACCTAGCGGCTCCCCCCCCAGTACTACTAGTGTACATAGCGTAGGTAGCACCACATCAGCGCAGCCTAATCAGTGGATACGTGTGGCGGCACCTAGCGGCTCCCCCCCCAGTACTACTAGTGTACATAGCGTAGATAGCACCACATCAGCGCAGCCTAATCAGTGGATACGTGTGGCGGCACCTAGCGGCTCCCCCCCCAGTACTACTAGTGTACATAGCGTAGATAGCACCACATCAGCGCAGCCTAATCAGTGGATACGTGTGGCGGCACCTAGCGGCTCCCCCCCCAGTACTACTAGTGTACATAGCGTAGGTAGCACCACATCAGCGCAGCCTAATCAGTGGGTACGTGTGGCGGCACCTAGCGGCTCCCCCCCCAGTACTACTAGTGTACATAGCGTAGGTAGCACCACATCAGCACAGCCTAATCAGTGGATACGTGTGGCGGCACCTAGCGGCTCCCCCCCCAGTACTACTAGTGTACATAGCGTAGATGGCACCACATCAGCGCAGCCTGATCAGTGGGTACGTGTGGCGGCACCTAGCGGCTCCCCCCCCCAGTACTACTAGTGTACATAGCGTAGGTAGCACCACATCAGCGCAGCCTGATCAGTGGGTACGTGTGGCGGCACCTAGCGGCTCCCCCCCAGTACTACTAGTGTACATAGCGTAGGTAGCACCACATCAGCGCAGCCTAATCAGTGGATACGTGTGGCGGCACCTAGCGGCTCCCCCCCAGTACTACTAGTGTACATAGCGTAGATAGCACCACATCAGCGCAGCCTGATCAGTGGGTACGTGTGGCGGCACCTAGCGGCTCCCCCCCAGTACTACTAGTGTACATAGCGTAGATAGCACCACATCAGCGCAGCCTAATCAGTGGATACGTGTGGCGGCACCTAGTGGCTCCCCCCCAGTACTACTAGTGTACATAGCGTAGATAGCACCACATCGGCGCAGCTTAATCAGTGGATACGTGTGGCGGCACCTAGCGGCTCCCCCCCAGTACTACTAGTGTACATAGCGTAGATAGCACCACATCAGCGCAGCCTAATCAGTGGGTACGTGTGGCGGCACCTAGCGGCTCCCCCCCAGTACTACTAGTGTACATAGCGTAGATAGCACCACATCGGCGCAGCCTAATCAGTGGGTACGTGTGGCGGCACCTAGCGGCTCCCCCCCCAGTACTACTAGCGTACATAGCGTAGGTAGCACCACATCAGCGCAGCCTAATCAGTGGGTACGTGTGGCGGCACCTAGCGGCTCCCCCCCAGTACTACTAGTGTACATAGCGTAGATAGCACCACATCAGCACAGCCTAATCAGTGGGTACGTGTGGCGGCACCTAGCGGCTCCCCCCAGTACTACTAGTGTACATAGCGTAGGTAGCACCACATCAGCGCAGACTAATCAGTGGATACGTGTGGCGGCACCTAGTGGCTCCCCCCCAGTACTACTAGTGTACATAGCGTAGGTAGCACCACATCAGCGCAGCCTAATCAGTGGGTACGTGTGGCGGCACCTAGTGGCTCCCCCCCAGTACTACTAGTGTACATAGCGTAGGTAGCACCACATCAGCGCAGCCTAATCAGTGGATACGTGTGGCGGCACCTAGCGGCTCCCCCCCAGTACTACTAGTGTACATAGCGTAGGTAGCACCACATCAGCGCAGCCTAATCAGTGGATACGTGTGGCGGCACCTAGCGGCTCCCCCCCAGTACTACTAGTGTACATAGCGTAGGTAGCACCACATCAGCACAGCCTAATCAGTGGGTACGTGTGGCGGCACCTAGCGGCTCCCCCCCAGTACTACTAGCGTACATAGCGTAGATGGCACCACATCAGCACAGCCTAATCAGTGGGTACGTGTGGCGGCACCTAGCGGCTCCCCCCCCAGTACTACTAGTGTACATAGCGTAGGTAGCACCACATCAGCGCAGCCTAATCAGTGGGTACGTGTGGCGGCACCTAGTGGCTCCCCCCCAGTACTACTAGTGTACATAGCGTAGGTAGCACCACATCAGCGCAGCCTAATCAGTGGATACGTGTGGCGGCACCTAGCGGCTCCCCCCCAGTACTACTAGTGTACATAGCGTAGGTAGCACCACATCAGCGCAGCCTAATCAGTGGATACGTGTGGCGGCACCTAGCGGCTCCCCCCCAGTACTACTAGTGTACATAGCGTAGGTAGCACCACATCAGCACAGCCTAATCAGTGGGTACGTGTGGCGGCACCTAGCGGCTCCCCCCCAGTACTACTAGCGTACATAGCGTAGATGGCACCACATCAGCACAGCCTAATCAGTGGGTACGTGTGGCGGCACCTAGCGGCTCCCCCCCCAGTACTACTAGTGTACATAGCGTAGGTAGCACCACATCAGCGCAGCCTAATCAGTGGGTACGTGTGGCGGCACCTAGCGGCTCCCCCCCCAGTACTACTAGTGTACATAGCGTAGGTAGCACCACATCAGCGCAGCCTAATCAGTGGGTACGTGTGGCGGCACCTAGCGGCTCCCCCCCCCAGTACTACTAGTGTACATAGCGTAGGTAGCACCACATCAGCACAGCCTAATCAGTGGGTACGTGTGGCGGCACCTAGCGGCTCCCCCCCCCAGTACTACTAGTGTACATAGCGTAGGTAGCACCACATCAGCGCAGCCTAATCAGTGGGTACGTGTGGCGGCACCTAGCGGCTCCCCCCCCAGTACTACTAGTGTACATAGCGTAGGTAGCACCACATCAGCGCAGCCTAATCAGTGGGTACGTGTGGCGGCACCTAGCGGCTCCCCCCCCAGTACTACTAGTGTACATAGCGTAGATGGCACCACATCAGCGCAGCCTAATCAGTGGATACGTGTGGCGGCACCTAGCGGCTCCCCCCCAGTACTACTAGTGTACATAGCGTAGGTAGCACCACATCAGCGCAGCTTAATCAGTGGGTACGTGTGGCGGCCCCTAGCGGCTCCCCCCCCCAGTACTACTAGTGTACATAGCGTAGGTAGCACCACATCAGCGCAGCCTAATCAGTGGATACGTGTGGCGGCACCTAGCGGCTCCCCCCCAGTACTACTAGTGTACATAGCGTAGATAGCACCACATCAGCACAGCCTAATCAGTGGGTACGTGTGGCGGCACCTAGCGGCTCCCCCCCCCAGTACTACTAGTGTACATAGCGTAGGTAGCACCACATCAGCACAGCCTAATCAGTGGGTACGTGTGGCGGCACCTAGCGGCTCCCCCCCCCAGTACTACTAGTGTACATAGCGTAGGTAGCACCACATCAGCACAGCCTAATCAGTGGGTACGTGTGGCGGCACCTAGCGGCTCCCCCCCCCAGTACTACTAGTGTACATAGCGTAGGTAGCACCACATCAGCGCAGCCTAATCAGTGGATACGTGTGGCGGCACCTAGCGGCTCCCCCCCAGTACTACTAGTGTACATAGCGTAGATAGCACCACATCGGCGCAGCCTAATCAGTGGGTACGTGTGGCGGCACCTAGCGGCTCCCCCCCCAGTACTACTAGTGTACATAGCGTAGGTAGCACCACATCAGCGCAGCCTAATCAGTGGGTACGTGTGGCGGCACCTAGCGGCTCCCCCCCAGTACTACTAGTGTACATAGCGTAGATAGCACCACATCGGCGCAGCCTAATCAGTGGGTACGTGTGGCGGCACCTAGCGGCTCCCCCCCAGTACTACTAGTGTACATAGCGTAGATAGCACCACATCAGCACAGCCTAATCAGTGGATACGTGTGGCGGCACCTAGCGGCTCCCCCCCAGTACTACTAGCGTACATAGCGTAGATGGCACCACATCAGCGCAGCCTAATCAGTGGGTACGTGTGGCGGCACCTAGCGGCTCCCCCCCCAGTACTACTAGTGTACATAGCGTAGATAGCACCACATCGGCGCAGCCTAATCAGTGGGTACGTGTGGCGGCACCTAGCGGCTCCCCCCCCAGTACTACTAGTGTACATAGCGTAGATAGCACCACATCAGCGCAGCCTAATCAGTGGATACGTGTGGCGGCACCTAGCGGCTCCCCCCCAGTACTACTAGCGTACATAGCGTAGATGGCACCACATCAGCGCAGCCTAATCAGTGGGTACGTGTGGCGGCACCTAGCGGCTCCCCCCCCAGTACTACTAGTGTACATAGCGTAGATGGCACCACATCAGCGCAGCCTGATCAGTGGGTACGTGTGGCGGCACCTAGCGGCTCCCCCCCAGTACTACTAGTGTACATAGCGTAGGTAGCACCACATCAGCGCAGCCTAATCAGTGGGTACGTGTGGCGGCACCTAGCGGCTCCCCCCCCAGTACTACTAGTGTACATAGCGTAGATGGCACCACATCAGCGCAGCCTAATCAGTGGGTACGTGTGGCGGCACCTAGCGGCTCCCCCCCCAGTACTACTAGTGTACATAGCGTAGATGGCACCACATCAGCGCAGCCTAATCAGTGGGTACGTGTGGCGGCACCTAGCGGCTCCCCCCAGTACTACTAGTGTACATAGCGTAGGTAGCACCACATCAGCGCAGCCTAATCAGTGGGTACGTGTGGCGGCACCTAGCGGCTCCCCCCCAGTACTACTAGCGTACATAGCGTAGATAGCACCACATCAGCGCAGCTTAATCAGTGGATACGTGTGGCGGCACCTAGCGGCCCCCCCCCAGTACTACTAGTGTACATAGCGTAGGTAGCACCACATCAGCGCAGCCTAATCAGTGGGTACGTGTGGCGGCACCTAGCGGCTCCCCCTAAGTACTACTAGTGTACATAGCGTAGATAGCACCACATCAGCGCAGCCTAATCAGTGGGTACGTGTGGCGGCACCTAGCGGCTCCCCCCAGTACTACTAGTGTACATAGCGTAGGTAGCACCACATCAGCGCAGCCTAATCAGTGGATACGTGTGGCGGCACCTAGCGGCTCCCCCCCCCAGTACTACTAGTGTACATAGCGTAGGTAGCACCACATCAGCGCAGCCTAATCAGTGGGTACGTGTGGCGGCACCTAGCGGCTCCCCCCCAGTACTACTAGTGTACACGGGCGAACCGAAGGTCCACGTGAAGAGACTCACCGTGGTCAACCTAAAGTAGGGCTTGACGATGTCCTGGCACGTTCCCACGATGTGTAGATTGGTCCAGTCGATGTCGGAATCGTCGTGTATGCTGATATTGCTGACGGACATGTTCAGATTGAGGGGGCGCCTCCTGGGGGTGGGGGTGGGGGTGGGGGTCCCGGAAGAGCTACCCCCGGACAGAGACGACTCAAACCGTGCCGCTCTCTTTTGGAGACGTTCACAGTTGACGGGGTCCGTCTTTATTACTATCGGAGAATACGGGACAAAGTTTCGTCTGGCTCTGTTTTCTCTGAAAAATTAAAAAATGCATATGAGCCTCAGTAAATCTACAAAAAAAAAAAAAAAAAAACAACTAACAATTGAGTTCACAATGAGTTTGTAGTTTGATCGAGTTTCGTAAACCCAAATTTCCGAGTCGTTGCTAAAAAAGCAATTTATACAAAAATAATAAAATAAATACCGGTCAAGTAGAGTGACTAGGCCTATGGACAACTTTGTTTTACATATTTGGAATTATATTGAACAAGCTTTATAAAATATGGATTCAATGTGGTCTGCATTTTGATGTACAGTGGAGAATTGTTTTTTGTAAGTAAAAACAAAATATGCACACACAAAAATTTGTAATTGTAGTTATACGTTATTTGTACTTTTGTACGTATCACTCCCTGAAAAACGTATGATAAATGATGCCTGCCCCCCCCCCCACACACACACACACACAAATATTCGCCGATCGCGCCCGTACTGAACAGATGCAGCCGGCCGCGAGAGAGAGAACAATGAAGTGCTATAGTGTCTGAGCGAGACGCGACGAAGTAGTTCTACAGCGACCGATGTCGGCTGCCTTAACAATGAGAAAGCGCTAGTCGCAGGAAGAGTGAGTAGATGCAAGACCGCGACAGCCGCAGGCAAGTGCAACATGCAAGCGGATGTTCACTACACAGCAAAATGATGCGAATAAGACTAAAGCCTACATTCTACTAAATACATACCGTAATTACTTTATTGCATTAAAATAAATTGAAATAGTCATCTACGATTATTAAAGTGGTGTAAAAATAAGCTGACGGCCCGCAGTCGTCACGTAGGCCTAGGTCAGTTACCCCCCGTTGCAGACGAAAATGGAGTTTTGTTGCTGTTATTAACCGATTAAAAACCGGTTATCACATTCGGTTAACCGGTTAGTAAAATCCTTAACCGTCGTCATCTTTAGTTTCCACCATTGATCTTGGGATCGGCATGCCAAGCAAATAAATAAACAAATAATAATAAATGAAAAATAGTAGGGATGTCAACGATTACGATTAAATCGATTCGATTAATCGATTATTAATCGAAAACGATTAATCGATTATTTAAAAAAAAAATCGATTTTTAATTTTCGCGCTTTTTTAAATTTAGTTCTCAAGATCTGCCGCCTATTCGAGCGCGAGCGCTAGCGCTAGCATCGCTATTGCTCAGTTTCATTTACAGTAGGCCTAGGCCTAGGCCTAAGAACAGCAACAGCATAACTTTGCGTCATAATTTGAGCCGAATTTCCAGTCATATTTTGAATAGCTGTGTCTAGTCGCCTACCCTAGACCCAGCATTCGACGCCTACGATCTAAAAAAATACGAGTTGTTATGTTTGTTCACAAATAACAAGAAAAGTAAGGTTAGAAAAGTCGCTACGATTTTTAGTTCACATCACGTAAATTTTAATTACGCTGCACATGAAAATAATAATATTACGACGCATATTCAGCATACTTAATTACTTATTGGTTAAAAAAAAACGGGAAGTGAATAACTATAGCCCTTCAGGCCTAACTAGGACAGAAATTATCGTCGAAATCTTGGACAGAACATAACAAAAATACTCCGTGAGCGTGACGTAAAATATATCGATAGTCGAAAAGAAGTCGAATTGCGAACTCGTGGCTTGCGCGGGCAATTCAAACTAACCGAAACCAGACCGAAGTTTGGAAGAAACTTGCTACTATACCGACATTTAACAAAACGATTAAAATCGATTAATAATCGATTATGGAGGTGAAAGTGAATTCGATTATCGATTATAATAATTTAATCGTTTGACATCCCTAAAAAATAGTAACTTATCGACAACCAATAGACATTATTTTTCTGTTAGATGGTAAAGTGTTCTTGATCTGAATTCGTAGTCAACCCACAGGGGCCAAGCGTGTCTCTTTCTAAAATGGAAACTAACAAATTGGGTATGGGTACCAACCGCAACTTTACTTGGCGAGTAGGGGTCGACTAAGAATTCGAACATTACACGACATTAGTGAACGATACAACACACACTGGTGTAGTATGCTACAATAGGTCGAAAGTAGGAAGGGCGATATATCGACATAATAAAATAAGTAGTAAATGTAAACCTACTGTTTAGTAAGTTTCTTCTGAGCCCTCAATCGGTGCCTGCTCATGCCCGTATCTGGCTGCTTGCCGTTGGGCGTGAACCGATTGTTAGGGTAGGTTTTCTTTCCACTCTGCTGGGGTCTACAGTTTTCATCGCTGCTGCGGCTGTGACTGCTCGAGCTATCGCTTGACCTCCTGAAAGAAGAAGTCTTCCTTTACATAACCAGAGTTTACAAAACGTTTATAAGCAATGAAAATCAATTGTGTATCAATATCATATACATGTATACAGATGATGTAGGCCTATTATTGATTTGTTTTACAATTTCAAATTAACTAATTTAAGGAATCCCCCGATATTATGAGCTCAGGTTTTCCAAATTCCCAAATAACAAGGTCCCAGCAACACACACGAAATAGAAGGGATATTGATTTTACAAATTTCGGACAATACTAGGGATGTGCGGGTACCCGAAAAACGGGTATTTTTCGGGTAACAAAATTTACCCGAGGTCGGGTCGGGCCGTAAATTATGCCCGAAAAAAACGGGTCGGGTAGCCTAGGCCTAGTACAACATAATTTCGAGGTTATGATTGGTCGAAATTGTGAATTTCAATATGAAGCTGCAAGACGAGGAGGCTTGGGAGGAACTGATATTTATATGAGGATGCCTTACCTTCTATCTTACTTTATTATTATTTCATGAATATAGTGTAGCCTAGGTGAATAACAATATTTCACCATGATTTCACGATGTATTTGACATATTTTGACCATGATCTAAACAAAGATGGCAACCATATGCCAGAACTCGCCACCGCCTTCTTGGAGGAAATAGCGTGAAATACGGCGGGAAATTCAAATTTTCAAATAATTAGAAAATTCGAATGTGTTGAAGTAGATTCGGATTCAAATATCATAGATTCGTACACAACTACATTTTATGTAACGTATTTTCTATTGATTGATACATTTTTATTAATTATTGGTTTTTTACACTACCCGACCCGACCCCGAGCCTGCGGGTACTTGAAGTACCCGACCCGAGCCCGACCCGAACTCAAAAATCACTACCCGCACATCCCTAGACAATACGTAATTTCATTAGCTGCTGGATGGTAATAAGTAATGGGAAGTTTATTGTTTAATCAATCCAAACAAATAATTTTTTAACAAGAGCAGAAATATTAAAAACGTTTGTAGCTAAACTTCAGTATTCACTTTTTTGCATATACAGTCAAACTTCGTTAGGACGTTTCTGAAGGGCCAGGAAAAAAAAAACGTCGTAAACGTAAAACGTGAAAACGTCATAACGAAAATAAATAAAAACATGTCAGAATTGAATATTCTTTAATTTGAAATCGATGTTTTAGCTAGTATAAAAAGAATGAAAAAATACTTCAATATCAAAAGTTATTAATATTTTACAGGCCTATATTGTGAAGCTGGTTACTGTAAATAATAAAGTACATACTAATATACTAGTTAAAATATTTAAATCACTAGTCGCGCGCTTCTGAATAACAACGAAAGCGCTCGCGCGTTGCCGTCAGTCAGTCTGGCTAAACTCAACCACACCAGACAGTTACCCGCCCGCTCCCCTCTACACTGACCGTGGACTGACAAACCAAAAAACCTGTCAAGCGGGTTATATCTTATCTCAATGGCCTGTGTCACGGCCTTGCTACGCTCACTGTTGATGGCCGGGGGGGGGGGGGGGGAGGGGGGGTTAGGGGAAGGACCTTGAAATGAGAGCGAGAGCGCCCGCGCCCACGGAAAAGAGAAAGAGATAATTTTGACAAGATTATCACGTGAAAATAACGTACCATTTTAGCCAGGTTTGAAGGCGAGCTCGCTTTCATGTTGGTTCCATGGCACTCTCTTGAATCTTTACTCTATTTTTCATAATGGTGTTTAGTGTTGACGCGGGAATCCCTAATGTTTTTGACAATTCGGTTCGCGTCTTATTGGGGTTGCGATCAACAATGTCAATAATTTCCAGTTTTCTTTTCAAAGAAAACTGAGTGGGTTTTCGTTAAGCCATAATGACGGACCTGCTTGTAGAATAACACAAAGAACATTGACGGCTGTGGCTGTCCGAACAAAACTCGGGCCAGACTGCACTCGCGAAGATCAGGTAGCGGGAGGGTTGGGGTGGGTCAGCATAGCACAGTAGACCGCCGCGGGCCGTTGTATTGTTGTTATGTCGGCGCCTGAGAGGAGGGGGGGGGGGGGGGGGGATATCTTCAGGGTTTGCGCTGCCACTGACGTTGGGCGGTCGCCGTCGAGGGGAAAAGGGTCTAAGCTAGGCCTCGTAGATAACGAGCTGTCATTTTTAAAAGACCACGGCTCCTCGAAAACGTGGTAAACGCAAATAAAGTTGGCACGGGACAAAGAAATTATTGTGTCCTAAGCGTGAAAACGTGCTATTGGAGAACGTCGTAACGAATAAAAATAACATTAGTCTTATGCAACTTGAGCGTGACAACTCATAATTCGACGTGTTAACCGTGAAAACGTCCTAACAGTAAACGTCATAACGAAGTTTGACTGTACGTAGAATACTCTGTGAATGGAAATGACGTACTGAAGCAAGTTCCAGGGCCAGAATTCACATAAGTTCACTTTAGCTGGGCCCAACTTTAAGACACTGTCATTGGCACATACGGACGTGCACATACCCTCGACTCGACGCTACTAAAACACCCTAGGATATATAACAAAAACTTGAGACCAAAATTTAGGCACAGTCTGAGTTGGTCGTATCTTTAATCAAAGATAGTGGCAACGCGCCTTTGATTTCAAAGTGTGATCATAAATATATCGTTTACTTACCTTGACATGCACATTTGACTGTTTTAAAAACGTGGAGATATTAGGAAACACAACACTAAACTTGAAAACACCGCAATATTTCAAGTTACCTGTGATTTCCACGAAATTAGCTATCAATTGGGCTGTGTAGTAGGCCTACAGTAACACTCTCACTACGTTTATCAGGGCTTTTTAAGTCGATTTAAGGTAGAACGGTTTCCGTAAGTCGATACGTTTATCAAGGCGTTGACAATTCGGCGTAAAAAAGCAACTTTGATATTCTCCCGACAGATGTCGTCAAATCGTCTTAAAACACGTACAGTAAGGCGGTGCGCAACATTCAGTAAGCGGTGTTACACACCTACATAACCTATCGCGTTCGCGCCTTGCAATAATTGTCAAATGAGTACACTCAGTTGCCGCTAGGTTGCGGAAAGATGGCGTCTTAAACCGTTTTAAGTGTTTATCACATCAAATTAAATCGGTTTAACTGTTCTAAGTCACTTTGGAAAGTGACCTTAAGTTAAACCGTTCTTAGCTAAATCGATGTGTTTACCAACACCATTAAACCGATTCAACCCTTAAAACGATTTACTTAAACCGGTTTAAAGCTCCTGATAAACGTAGTGATAGCAATGCTCACCGCTTGTCCTTCCTACGCCTGGGAGGGCTCCGCGTGCTGGACCTCGAGCGGTTTCTCCTCCCCCTACCGAAGCCTCCGAGCCGGGATCCCATCGCGACCGAGATGCCTCGGCCACCCCTCTTGCCAACGCCAGACTGCTTCGATGTGCTCGGCCCGGGCTCGGGGTCGGCCTTCTTCCTGATCTCGATCAGCTTACGCTCGCTGTACAGGCTGGAATGATAACAAAGCAAGATTACTTATCTATTAAATTCCGAGTTCGTTTCTATTATTGATACACTACACAAAACCATTGTGTGACGACAAGTACATTAAAAAACTTGGTGATTTTTTTTTAAAAGCCTGTTGACAAGAATGAGACCCCCAGCTTACTTGCAAGTTATAATAACTACCGGTACACCTATGTGGAGTAGAAGAGGCACTAGACCTATTGGGCCTAGGCCTAGTAAAGGTAGCCAATTTATTAATTTATTTACAAATTATTTTGAAAAAACAAACATTCTGTAAAGCCTAAAATAGGTATATATTATCAATAGGGCTTATCTTTTTAGATGTGCTGCCCTCAAGGTTTTTATCGACTCCCTGCCCAATGATATGAGCAGGCCAGAAAAGGAAGCAGTTTTATATTGGATAGTAAGACAAAAGAATGGCTGAAAAAGCCATCTTGGCACAAGAAGAAAAAAAAAAAAGGATGTTCAGGACATCTCCTTTTTTTTATTGGTAAATACTCGCCTGGAAAATAGTTTTAAGTGTGTTTGAAGTGTAAGGGATGCCAAAAATATGCATTTTATTTTGCCTTAAAATGCCTATTTACATCATTTCATGAGAAAATGTCCTTTTTGGGCATTTTTAGGGACTATTTTCCTATTTTGATATAATTTGCTAAAACGGATGCAAAACGTGCGAGTGCAGTGTCGAGCTTGCCACATCATCGGGCCAAACATACGCAATGATTTGTTTGTTGTCGAATACTGTAACGATGAGTCAGAGATGAGATGAGCCAGCCGATGTCTGCAGCGACGCATCTACAAGAGAAACAAGTTTGCAACCGCAAAAAAATTTCTTCTTGTGTATGATAGGCCTACATCGACAAAACTATTCCCCCCCCCCCTCCACGAAAATATATTGGTGTAACTGAATTAATTTCATAAAACAATACTGAAAGTAATGAAACCAATAGAATTCGATTAAATTCAACAAGTCCTGTGTAGGTCCTTTTTTGCTGTTTTAAAGGTACTATTTGCCTGCCTTTTTCTCACTTTGAAAGGTCCTGAACATCCTAGCCCTAATTATCAATTATAATTAGGGATGACGACGGATACCAGTTACTACGGGGGTGTGTGAACAACAGACAACAAATATCAGACAATAAATTTGGAGCTACGACGATAGTCGATAATACCAGGATGCACAGGTTAAATAATATCGTTAGCCTATCATTTCAATATTTATTGATGTTGGATTATCAACCGCGTCATTAGAAGGACTTGTACTTCTTACGGTGTTATGATTGGGGGGGAAATATGAGCAGGGATTTAAGTCAAATGATTCAGTCAGAGACGGCACTTGATTGGTCTCGTGTGCCCAGTAGAGCACCTTATGTCTATCCAACCCACCTGTTGCACGCTCTGCGGTGACCTTGCCAAGAGTCGCGTGGCGACCCACCCAAGGATACCGGACGGGAGACGGTGGGAGCGGAGGGAGGATCAAACTCTTGGCTGGGACTCATGTCACATGACACAGCATTAGGGCTGGGAGAAAACGTTTCATTTTGTAAACGTTTATTTTTTGGAAAATTTAGAGTAAAAACGTTTAAATGTAACACCCCTCCAATGCACAAAATGATATAAAGAATACTTAGTTCAAATTTCTACTAAAAACTTGTTCAAGCAAATGATACGGATGAACGAATAAGCACATCATGTGTTTGTTTGTTTTATAGGCCCTACTAATCATTGCTGATTATACCTACCACCTTTTTGTATCCAACTGTCCACTGTCTTTGGTTACAGGTTACGGTTAACCGTGCACAAAAACGTGTATACTATACGTACGTATATTTTCGCGCAGGCGTGTACACGTTTAAACGTTTACACGACTCAGCCCTACACAGCAAAAGTTGGCAATGCAATTACTACAGTGTACTGTTTTCACGTTTTATACATTTAAAGCGAACTTTGAGAATACTGCACTATGATTCAATTTAAACAAGTATGTTGGGTATTTTACAATTAACCTTAATTTTAAATTGGGCTATGCTTTTATATCAAATAATGGAACAGCCCTACCAGACACGTTGGTATTCAAACTTCGTTATAACGTTTTACAGAAACCAAGAGAAAAGTGAACGCAGATAAATGAAATGTTTTTGGTTATGACGGCCAACTTAAAAAACATGGTTGTTACTTACAGCTACGAAATTGTTTTTTAAATTTTTAGCGAATATTTGCGGCTATTTCACCTTGCTCACACAGACTTAAAAATGCTTTTGACAGCAACCCTACTTTATGGAATCATGCCACGTCACTTGACAATCATGTTTAGTACTAACAGAATAGTGCAATGCTTATGCTTACCTCGGCAACGGCTCTAGGTCCCAGTTCCTCGTATGTAGAGTGCCGTCATTTGCGGCTCGAGTGATCTTTCCCTTAAGAATGATCTCCACTTGATCCTTATCCACAACCTCCACGCACTTTTGATAACATCGGTTCACGTACGCCCTGAAAATTAAAATTATATTTTGAAGCATTACCAAATTGGAGTTTTGGTTTGCCATTCATGGCAAATTTTTAGGGTTGTGCGAACCAGTTTTTTTAAACTTCGAACCGAACCTCGAACCTGCATTAAAAAGGTTCGCGAACCTCGAACCTCGAACCGAACCTTTTTCAAAAGGTGTTATTAGGTTAGTGCCCACCTGACGGTATCTGAAAAATCCGCTTACAATGGTTGCATTCACTTTGTGTAGCTTCAAGCTTGGTAAAATGCGTCTTAAAAAGTGGGGTTGTACCCAGGCTTAGGCCTAGGCCTAGGTCTTGCAAAGTACCTGGTACCGCTAGGCCTAGGCCTAGGTCTTGCGAAGTACCTGGTACCGCTAGGCCTAGGCCTACGGCGCACGTTGCATCGGACCTAGGCCTAGTCAGTAGTCACAGTACCAGTAGACCTATCAGTCTGGCTTGGGTCGTCCACTACCTCGCCCGCGTGATCATCATCATCATCATCATCGAACACCAGCACACGGCGTTTCATTTTGAAGAGCAAAAACTAAACACTGGTGGAATGAAAGTGAAACAAACTGTCAAACTCGCTAAAACATCATAAAACGCCCAAAAAAGTCACACAAATTCGCTAGTCATGACGCCATAATGACACACTCGCACTCGATCGTCACCACAGCGTCGCTCGCAACTATATTTTCGACTCTCGATTATTGAATATCGATCGGTCGCGACTGTAGGCGTGGCTCCGGAAGGCGGGGTTTCGAGCGCCCGGGAATTTCGAAAGGTTCGGTTCGAGGCATAAAATAGTTGTTCGAACCGGGCTCAAGGTTCGGTTCGGTTCGAATTTCGTCCCGGTTCGCACATCCCTACAAATTTTATTTTATTTTTCTAGTTTTAATTTTCATGGCAAACTTTATAAATGTCTTTACAACGCTCAACTTTTAATACTCACACGTTAATTTTACATGCGTATGAATGTATCATGAAAGGCTTATAGTTCAAAGTAGGGAGTGGATAGTGCACACGTGGAAACTTGTACACGTTTTAATATGTGTACACGTTTATTGTTTTTCTCTAAATATTAAACGTATGGACGGAACCTAAGCATGCTTCCCACATAAGGTTACACTGTGTGCGACTGGCCACAATGTACGATCTTAGCTGACCAATGGCACCCCGCTGAAGCAGCATCGCACACAAAATGCATGTGTACAGTGCACACCCGAATTCACGTGAAAAATCTATTGGGTGGGCAGGCACGAATAAGTACACACCTTCCACAGAAAGAGGTTACATGTTTACTGAAATACAGGTTTTTGTCCATCCCTACTTCTAAGTGGCTTTATTACCTTTTAAATAGTAAATATAGTATTCATGGATCGAGAGAAGCCAACATAGGTGAACAAACATGTTCCAGTGAGAGAGAGAACAACAGCCTACTTTAGAAAGTAGGTAGCCTAGATGTTAGCAAGATGAGAAGTTTCGATCAACTGGTGGTATTGATTACTAAAGCGAGAGTAGAAACACAGAACAGTTGTATACGTACTGTAGGCTTCCCGGCCACGCCTCCATTTGCTTCCAAACGTCGGAACCAAAGGTATATTTCGGGGTAGGTAACAGTGCAGACGGAAGAGACGCGGGAGAAGTGTGATTGACGACGGCCGACGCGCGTTCTTGAAGGGTTTTGGCAGTCGTGGAAAAGGGTTCCACCTTGGGAGAACAGGTTCCGGGAGGGCTCACGGGCAACGGTGCCGGTTCTTTCGGCAGCGGGGGAAGGGGTGGGAATGGCGGCGGAACTTCCTTTGGTAGTGGAGGCTGGTTTGGCAGTGGGGAACTGGTACTACCTGGGATAGGAAAAACAGAATTGAATTGTTGTTGAGACATTTTCATCATTTTGTTCTTCTTGCGCTTCTTCTTGGAAGCACCGCTGTTGGTACTGTACACCTGGTCTTTACTATCGTCACTGTCGTCCAACTGATTACCGATTCCGCCATTACTTTGGTTGAAGCCCATTTTCTTCGTCACTGCATTCACATTGAACTTGATTGGTCCAAAAGCTAAAAAAAAGATCAACACATTTTCAAACAAAAATGTAGGTAAGCCTTGTCCTTTCCCACACATTAGGCCTATGTACTTCACTGTTATTTACCAGTTGCCCAGCGGGTTTTTTTAAAATCAGCGATTTGTTACCGACTTACTCTCGATACAAATAAGCACATTGTAGCCTATAGGCCTACTTGGGAAAGTTCTTTTTTAAAAGGAGCTTTTAGAAAGTTCTTGTTAATTTTTGTAAGTAGGCTTCTACTAGGGATGTCAACGGGTACTCTATACCCGCCCGGTGTGCCCGGATACGGTTCCAACTTGCCATTACCCGTTACTACCCGTTTTTTCTGTCAAACAAACAAAAATCACAATTGCGGTGTCTTTGTGCTTTGTCCACGGTGTCTGAGCTCATACTATGACTTCATACGCTGCACAGAAGCGACAGTGTTCTTGTTTGTAGCTCGTAGTGGATGTACGCAATGTAGTTTGTGTGTAAGCAATGATTTTGAATACTTGGGAGCGTCATGCACTGAACACAATGCAATATGGTACGGTTTACAATGCTATGAGTATATCCACAATTCTGCGAATTATTTGACACCCATGAAGCCCACGTGACAATAAAAACTAATTTTGCTACCCGTGTAACGCGGGTACCTAGGTACGAAAAATTCCGGGTATTGACATCCCTAGCCTGTACCCTTTAAAAGATCAAGTTCCTCAAAAAAAAAAAAGGAATGATGTTCCTATAAAAAGTTCCTTTTAATTTTTGCTCGCATTTTACGTACTCACACTAGCACTCGTATCATATCTTATGCTGGCCGAGTTACAACACGATAGGAAATACTGTTTGTACAGTCAGGTGGTACTCGTAGAGCGTGGCAGACCGCGGACAACTAATAGAATAGTGGTTGATTTCAGAGAATACTGGACCAAATATTTGAATATGCAACAATACCTGCAAAACCGATTTTTATTTATTGTTGATAAAGACAGAAGACTGAGGACATGTCAGAGTTGAGCAAAAGAATGTAGTTAGCTTCTATTATCATTATTTATTATTATTACTTTTATTATCATATATTATATTCTTATAAATGTATAGAAACTATGTTACTAAACATAAATACTGAATTATATAAATTATATAAATATAATTAAATAATAATAATAATCAGTATGACCTAGAGTCTACCTTGTAGAATAGGCATAATTTAGTCTTACAATTATTTAGTATGTAACTCTGTGCCACACTCAAGAGCTATCTTTGTGGCACAGTATATTATTTGTTCAAATCATTCTGATATGTATAGATCTAACTTAAAAATGAATGTATGTACCAATGTAAAAAAGTGAACAAATAATCATCATCATCATCTGTTGCCACGTCCAACTCTGCATTGGGTCGGCATTGAAGATAAGCCTCTCCATCTTCTTCTATCCTGCCACCACTCTTCCCCCTCAACTACATTCCAGTCCCCTTAGTGATACACCAAGGGAGGGTCTCCATTGCAATGTCATCTTTGCAGTAGGAAGGTGATATAGGGATGGAGGCGGATGAGTCAACAAACGACCAACGGCTGCACCCATAGCCTCAGTCAGGAAGGCTACTACGTCGGTGATATGATGAGGTGGAGGCTGACCTGTATCACTAAGAAACCTGCCTACGCAGCTGCGACAGGCCTAGCAAGTCGGCAGTCAAGAAAAAACACAAACGCTTGCAAACCAGAAGATAGCCTCGGAAAACGGACGGAAAATTTTGGAAAACAAATAATAATAAATAAATAATAATAATAACTTCTTGCTAAGTTCAAACTTGACCATGTTTTAAGTACGGAAGTGACGTCCTTGTTCATGTCTGAAATGCAAAGTTTGCAAGACAAGTGTGGGAGTTCACGAGTACAAAATCATGCGTGCTCGTGAACTTGACTTAGGCCTAAAAACTTAAAATGGCTGTCTGAAGACCAGGAACTGTTTGGAAATGTAATTACAGTAGAATTTCTTTATAATGAACTCTTTGGGGCCAGATTATTATTTTTTTATAAAGAAGATTTCTTTATAAAGATGGTACCTTTACATGCATAAGACCCTTTTGGGACCTCAAAAACAGTTTGTTAGGTATATAATAAATCATTTTGTTATTTAAAGACGTTTGTTATAAGGAAGTTTCACTGTATCAAATTATTATTTACCTATAGGCCTATTTGTAACTTGAACACCATTTAAGCTGAAATAATTGTTCTACCTATGATCTTTATTGTATAACATGGGGTTGGCAGAGAGCAGTACATGCAAGCTCTGTGGGAATGGCATGCAGGACAGGCAACATCTATTCCATTGCTCGATACTGAAAGAGCACAACGAAGGAATGCCAGGAGGGCTGGACAAGAGCGAGCAGGAGGCTTGTCTCTATTGGTTGGCGAGACGCATGATGACATAAATGTGTCAATGTGGGCATAAGAGAAGAAGAGAAGATTGTATAACATAAGCAAAGCCTAAAAAATATTACAATTATTACATTACAAATATTACCAATGTTACCGACCAGCCACGTGGCCGTGACCGAAAATCGGTTAAAAATTTATTTAAAGATAAGGGTTGCGGCGAGCAGGACTACGGGACGTAGATGATGGCACTAATAGATGTTACAGACAAAGCCTAGTATATTATATGTATTATCAATTAGTTTACACATTTCAAACACTAGAAGTACAACTTTAGCCAAACATAATGACAAGGTCGGTTCAAAAGCTGGACGATTCATTGGGGCCGCCACTACAGACATTTTACGAAGTAACAAATTTAACCTCACTATTGCCCATTTCTTTTTAGGGACTGATGTCACTCCCTCCAAGAGTTGTCTGAATTGAAGTAAGTCAAGGGCTGAAGACAAGAGTCAAGTACACAAGTACCAGTACTTCCACATCAGACACGCCCTGAATAGTGGCGCTGAACGGAAAAATAAACCACTCAGTCGTAAAAGAAACTTTTTAAAAAGTTCTCTGAATATGAACTTGCTGAAATCGAAGTTCCTTTGCCAAATGAAGGATCACATTACTTGAAGAGTTCCCTAGAAAAGGATCGTGTTCCTTTAAAAAGTTTCTTCCCAAGTATTTAAGCTTATGTGACAGCATCCAATTCTATGGGTGTAAATTATACCATACAAATCACACTTCAAACTATATTGTATTGAGAGGGAAAGAATTATAGGAACCAACAGCTCACCTTAAGGAAGATCGGCAGCGGTGTTGAGATGGAGATTACATATATTTACAATAATTTACAATTAGACGGAACGTTTCGGCTTACACAGCCTTGATCACCCGTCGGTGTAGAGAGAGTCTCTCTCCGACGGGTGATCAAGGCTGTGTAAGCCGAAACGTTCCGTCTAATTGTAAATTATTGTAAATATATGTACTCTCCATCTCAACACCGTTGCCGATCTTCCTTAAGGTTGGTTCCTATAATTCTTTCCCTCTCAATACTATCCCAGCCTTTAGGCACTATCTACCAAAGCACTTCAAACTATATGTAGTGCCTCCAATGGTTGTCAGCGGGCGAATCCCAACAAGTGCCCGAAACAAATATATTTACTACTATTTAGTTATTGAAAACATGGATTTATATGGACAATAATCAAGTTTATTTCATTCCAACACAAAAATAATCAAAATATTTTCCAATATTGAATATCGACAGATGAATGGAACTCACGGTTGTTGTTCGGCTGTCCGTAGTAGTGGGCGGGCTGTGGCGAGTCTGGCACGGAGACGGTCACGCCGTTGACTAGCGGGGGCGGACCGGGGGGCAACGGGGGCAGAGACGCGTCCCCTTCCTTCTTGACTTCCTTCTCCTTGACGGGGGCCACCTGCGCTGGCTGCTGCGCTGGCTGCTGCGCTGGAAACCCCGACATCTGGCCCATCTGATTGTGCCCCATGTTGTGTACCATGTTGTTGCCAAACTGCATTCCGTTCTGCATTGCCATGTTATTGTTCATATGGCCATTGTACGGCATTTGCTGCACAAAAATACAAACAACACAATTTATAATTAGAAAGGCAATTAATTTCACAAGTTAGCTGTAAACAGTAATAAACAATAGAAGTATTCTTAAATATTATTATAAATTAATACAAAAATTAAATTAATTTAAAGAAATGTATATTAGAGTCTACCCAAACACAAGACTGACTGAACAAGACTGAACAAGACCCTGCCAGAAGCAGGAAACGGCAATGGATAATGATGATGAAAGAAGAAATTTGACAACGGCTAGAGTTATAAGTTTGATTGTTTCATCTAAGAGGCAGTGGCAAAGTCATTCATAAACCGTGATTTTCGTGGCATGTGAGTGTGTCGTCACATGCCGTTTGAAAGGGAACGTGCGAGAACTAGAAAATCAAAAACTTTGAACCTTTATAAAAAATATATGTAATTAGTTCATTTTTAAGTTAAATAACGTTTTTGGTGTCTATAGATGACGATCTAATATCTACATATTCCCGACACTTCCAGAGCTGTAGAAAATTCAAAATTCTTTAGTTTAGGTTAGTTTCTAAGAATTGACATGTAATAATGCCCCAAGCACACGTACACCATGTAGGCTAACGGGTCTACTTTATGCACATTTTATACAAATACAAAAAATACAAATACAACCACTGCCATCTGCATTTGCACATCATAGCTAATTGCATGCATCAAGCGTTGATGCATTGAACGAGCTGCTCAATTAGAACGTGGTACCAAGTACGACGTGTTTACCTGGTTAAAGAAGCTGTAGTACTGTTGAGCCTGCTGGGTATACGCTGGATGGTTGTAGCCAGGATGGTTTCGACTGAAAACAAAAGTCATGGGCCATTATTAACATTAACACACCGTGAGCGATATGTTGCAAAGCAATATATCCTCCCCTGTGCCTAACACATGCAGCAAGTATATCAATTTAAACAGAAAGTCAAATTTACTAAGTAAAATAAGCCTATGTAGGCCTACTCACTTTGCATAAGAATATGCTGCATAGGCCCATGGAGTAGTATTACCATTGGCATTACTCCAAGGGTTACCAGGCTGTTGCTGCTGGTTTGCAGACTTGTCCCCCATCATGTGTAGTGCTCTAAGCCAAGTCCACAATCCAAATCTGAAAAGAGATTCTATTTAGGCAAGTCGACTTCATCCGATATTAGATTCTGAGGGCATTGGTCAGCAGCTTGTCAGCTCTCATGCCCAGCTGAGGAAAGATCAGGGACTCTGTTCCACTTTGCGACATGTGGTGTAACTTGGAAAAGTGATATCTAAATACAGTATAACAGTTGGAAGAACTCTACTAGACCTAACCTAATCTCACTTTATGTGATATTTTCTTAGTTCAAGGCCTATAAGCAGTAGCCATTCTTCTCTCGAGTGAACAAAACCTCGGTCCACACGTCTTTTTATATTTGTAGCCTATTATGTTTTTTATGTGAACCGGTACTTCAAACTCGCAAATCCGTCATCTTACACGAAGGTAAGCTGTTGGATCCTTTCCTCACATTATATACCATTCCAGCCGATTGGCACCCACTTTCATAACCTATACGTAGATATCACTTAAAAAGTCAGTTGGAAACGTCACAAAGTGAAAACTTACAGGAATAGGGGCTCTGTTCTACCAACACGAGAGAAAGAAAAATGCTAATCTAGTTGTCATTACACACTCCACGCGACAGTTCTCGTTCCGTCCTGCCCTGGACTTCCATGTGTATCGTTTAAAGCATCGTTCACAATCAGTCGTAAGGCGTAAGGAGTAAGTCGTAAGGTTGTGTCGCAAGGCGTAGGAAAAGCCAACCGTTCACAATGACAATATTTTGTAAACGCCCTATTGTTCTACGCATGCGCAACGGACGCGGCGATGACGATGCACAGCCTTTTGTATGTTCGACTACGGTGTTGGACACATGACTGCATGGCAGTGTTACCCAGTTAACAATTCTGGTTCTCAACTTTATGTCATCAAACGTCAGTGAAATCCAAGGAACGTGCAAACAGTCACGCTCAGTATGAATGTGTAACTAAGAACAAGAACCAGATTGAAAGTTCACACTTTCTTGTGACTGGTGATGTCACCGACGATTTATGACGTAAAATTGAAAACAAGATCAAGAATTAACAGTATTTTTGTAGCCTACTAGGCGTAGGCCTAGGCCTCAACCTGTTCGGATATAGGCCTTTGTAGGCTACCGTTTTAAATAATTTAAAACGGTAGCTAGGGCCTATAGGCTTATATGGTAATTCGGTATCGGTAGGCCCAGGTCTAAGTCTTGTTTGTTTCTCACTCTACTTATTAGAATTATTCTTGATAATGGACTAATGGTGGAGCCTTAAGTAATCCTGGATTGGCACGCTTCCTCTCTACAGGATGGAAACTCCGTTATTGCTGAAATAAGTAGAGTGAGAAACGAACAAGACTTAGACCTGGGCCTAACGATACCGAATTACCATTAGGCCTATAGGCTCTAGCCTAGCCTAGGCCTAGGCCTAGAACAACATTCGGTCAGATGCGTCCCTACAAATTGGCATAATAAGGTGATGAATGGCTAGGCCTCGGCTTACACCTGGGCTGAGCTAGGCCTAGTCCAAGGAGGCCTGCAGCTGGGCTTGGCCTAGGCCTAGGCTAGGCCCTACCTAGGCCTAGGCCTAGGCCTAAGCCCTCCTCCATACACTTAAGCCTAGGCCCTAGTCCAGCCTAGGCCTAGTTCCCACATCGGGAGTTATTTATTCTAGGCTATACCTACAGCTGTTAATGCTTAAGACCTTGGTGTAGCCTAAGCCACTGACCTAACAGCCTAAGGCCTGGGTGTCCTAGGCATAGGCCCTAGGCCCTAGGCTAGGCCTAGGCCTTAGCGCCAGCAAATACTTACCCAAAGTTGTTTTAGCTTACTGAGTAAACGAACACTCCACGAATTATTTCACACTTGAATTTAAATTGTGGCAAACTATCTACTTTACACGGAAATAACCTTTTACTACAAATTGTACTTCATTTCATTATTAAAATCTGATCCCTAGCTGATAGTCATCTGAGTCTGAGAAAAATTACGCGAGAAGTCGAGAAAACAAAATGGAGTTGACACAAAAACAATCGTGCGCAGTGTAGCCAGCACACAGTCTATGAAAAATAATGTTATATTTTCCATCAAAAATTCAAAAAATAAAAGTAATGTTGTTAAATAATAGATACGAATTTAATAAGTTGATCTGCAGTAATGTATGGTCAATATGTCCCTTTGAAAATTACAGGAAAAAAGAACCCAAGGAAAGAGTTATATTTTTCTACACTGTACGTTGGCTAACATGTTTAAAGTAATTATTCATCTTTTTGCGAATATGGAATAACTAATCATTATATTGGGGTTTTTCTTTGGCATAGCATGGTTTATATTGTCAAGGCAACTTTAACCTCGATTCTATATTTATATATGATATAATATATATTTTGCACACGTTAGCTTTGTGGCATGCTTCTTATAGTTTGGTTTCAGCTCGCACATCAATCGGTAGCGTGGCCGAGCGGTCTAAGGCGCTGGTTTAAGGCACCAGTCTCTTCGGAGGCGTGGGTTCGAATCCCACCGCTGCCATACTTTTTTATCCTTTTATTTTTTATATAACGGGTTCTTTTAATTTATATCATCCCTCCAAAAAAGCAACTAATATTAATTTCAATTCAATTTTTAGATCATTTTATTCCCACAAATCAAACCATTCATTGGCGCCGAGTACGGGGGGGCGACAGGGCTCGAGCCCCCCCAGCTGTAACGCAGGGGGGGGGGCACAGCCCCCCCTAGGACTAGGAGCTAACAGGAGTTGCTTTTTCAAACAGATACCAGTTTTGTTTGTTTGCTAAAGAGCCCTTCGAATTAATGCACATCGACATATTGCGTCTCCGTCTCTTTTCCATATCATGTATTGTATACGAGAGCCTTCTTTCTTTTTATGGAGTGTCTTGGTTCTTTGACAGTCCATCTCGCTCGGCCCCCAGTGGCAAAAATTAGTTTTCTAACGATATTTTCGGAGAAAAACTGTCAATAACGAGCACTAAACTTATGAAAGAGCCTATAATTATAGGATTTCACCTGACAGCTAGAATGTTCAGTCAACTAGGGTGAAGAAACTTGTACTTCTTCAAAAGTCCAACCCTATCAATACGTGGGTTGCAAAACCGTTCGTTTAGCCAGACCATGGATTTATAGGATCTCGTAACGTTAATAAATAATGAGTAATTTTTTTTACACATATATTCCTAGCCAGGAAGTGTTTGTAATAGAGACGAATTAAAAAATTAATTTACATAATAGATTAAAACTACAAAACAATGTTGATGAAAGGTTAAAATACGAGAATAAAATATCTTAATACTAGATATTTTAATCTTCCTTTTCAAAATAATACCTCAGATCGCGATCGCTTCTAAGGCCATCTTGATGGCAATATAGTACCCAAAAAAAAATTGCCTCCGGCGGCTGGGACTTCGCCCCAGACTTCCCACGCAGATACTGTTGATCGTAAGTTGAGCCCCCCCCCCAAGGAAAGTCAAAACTCGGCGCCTGACACCGTTCGTCAGCTAGATGTTACAAAACTTGGTTGGTTGAATAAATCGAACCAATATCTTTATTAGGCCCCTACACCTAGATTCACAAAGATTCGTGACTCTAAGTTGTCCTAAGTTAGGCAAATCCTTACTAGATAAATCAAGATAAATCATCTCTGGGTATTCCTAAGATTCACAAATAGAATATTATTGGTTAAATTGTTGTATTAAATATTAATAAAACTTGTATGATGAGATTCTTGACCAAGAATAAGCATACATACTCTACTATGGTATCTTTAAAGTCTGAGGTATTGAAATGGCATGATTGGACGCGGTTTCATGGGATCATCTTACTTAGAACAGGCACGTAGATAATTCAGTTCCAAAGCTGTAAAATTTGCTATCTTATTCGGACAATTAGAGCAGTGGCGAACTTCCAAACGGCGAAATTGGCTTACTTTTCGATATTTGAATCAACAATAAGATATATGATGTGGTGTTCTGGGGTAACTCATCAGATCAAAATCAGTTAGAAATGTTTAGATTACAGAAGAGGTATTCTGTCAAGTATCAAGGTCTCACTCATGTAAGGAATTATTTCGCTCACACAAAATATTAACATTCCCAAGCATATTTATTTTAGAGGCTGCTTTAATGGTGATGAATAATTGGCAAGAATACAATCAAAACTCTCAAATTCACAATTAAAACACCCTGGAGGAAAGGTGATTTGTATCTATACAATCAGAACCTTACGCTCAATAAAAAGGGTCCATACAACCAATGCTTATCACTATCAGTCTACAATGCTCTCCCATGCAATCTAAAAGAGGAATCCAATAAAATAAAATTTAAAGCAAAGCTTCGATACTTCTTGGCGGAGAGGGTATTATACTCTGTCAACGAGTTATGAGAACCCTAATATCACATTTTACATTTTTAATTCGTTATTAATTAGTTTTTTAATCAACCTTTAACAGATGTATGGCTTTCCAGCATTTTTGAGTAGTGCAAGCCTTACTTAATTAATAATAGCACATTGCAAAGTGTATGGTTGACAAGGTAACTTTTAATCTTGATCAGTTTGAAACCATGTTTGTATATTTCGTAATGTATGTGTATGTACGTAAACACTGTGATGTAACTTATGTACCCATGTATTGTGTAGTAAGTTAGTACCTTCAAGAGGTACTTCAACCCCTCCTAGAGCGACAGTTGGCGAAACTGTAAAATAAATCGTGTTCTAAGATGGACGCTCTATGACGTCATCATTCGGTGGAATGAGCATTCGAACACTTGAATATCAAACTTTTGCTATGCGAACATTTGAGCGTTCGGCTATCTGAGCATTCGAATATTTGTAGATTTCGGAATTTTGAGCATTCGGACAACTGAACATTCGAATATTTGGGCATTCGAACATGTGAGCATATTTTTCGAACATTTCAGCATCGAACACTTCGGCATTCGAGGTTATAGGCGCTCCGAAATCTAGAAGGTGTTGCGTTGTTTATGTCACTGCATCATGACAGTTACAGATTGGGAAGTGGAAACGGTTTGGAAAACTCAATATACACACATTTTTACAGCCACAAAACGCCAATTTATTATTTGGTTTTATATCATCACATAAATACTTATAACATAGATATACATAATATAAATTAAATAGGAATAGATATAATTTGGTGACAGATTAGGATTACAGATCTCTTCCAAGCCTTTCAAACTCTTGGACGAAGTAATCCATATCCGTGTGTTCGAGACCTGAATTTTGAAGAACAAGACGGAAGAAATTTGGCAGTTCTTTTTGTGGCTGATAGGTGACCATCATGGATCCCTCCTTCATCATTCTCTCCTTGATGCGGGGGGCGACCTGAGAAGAACAAACAGTTTAGTGTATGCGCACATATTTGCTTGCAGGGTTTCAGTCACGATCATTCATTTTATACAATTGAAATTTTTCAAAATTTGAGATTATGAACGACTAAAAACTCCTGTTATAAATTAAATTACGAAAAAATGAAAACTATCTGGCTTTTCTTTCAACTTACATAATAAATGTACACCATATTTTTATCATTATAAAATTGTTAGTCGTAGCGCAGACTCGTAAACGACGAATTTGGTGCTTTCATAGGGACAAGACCATAATAAATGTTATATTAGGCTGTGTATTATTGTTTCTAACTGGAAATATAGAAATTATATAGTGTATTTTTTTAACTTTCTTTGCAATTATTTTAATTTTTTTAAAGTTCAAATTCTATCCAGAGCATGAAATAACCGTCTGAACATGGCCCCAGCTCACCTTGTGTAGCTTCTCATTGAAGTCGGGCTTGTTCTCCTGGCCCCTCAGACTTGGTGGGACATACCAGAAGCAGATGTTGGTACATTCGGGCTCCTCCTGAACCATTGTGAAGCCATCCCTTTGTTTTATTTGGTTTGTGAAGTATTCCGCGTTATCAAACACCTTGTCTATGTGCTTCTCCAAGCCAACGGTTCCCTGGAAACAAAACATACAAGATTATTTATAGATACATTTATTTTTCTATTTATATAAGTAATAAAAGTTTCATAAATGTGTTGCTAGGCCACTCCATTGTTCAATGTTGTGTCGTTCTTTGATTGGTGTTTGTTTTTCAGAAAGAAATCACGCCACATGGCTATTTTAATAATAGTTAATTAACCTTATTTTAGAATAATTTGCGTTTCATAGACAAAACCATAATGTTGAAGATGCACATTGTTCCATTAGCTTTGTATGACAAAACGTGTTGTTACTTTTTTGACAAAGTGTTCTAGGAAAAAAGATACACAGCGAAGTTCGTTGTTTAATAATTTAATAAAATAAAATGTAATTTGTTGAGGGAAGAAGCCAGTCGAAAGGCAGTGCACGTCCTCCCCTTTACGTCCTACTTGTCTCTTTTCTCCAAACACCAACTTACATCATATTATGATCATAGTTGTCGAGTACGTCGTTAAACAACAAAATCCAAACAATAAACGAATTAACTGGTCAAATTAATACGTGCTATGCTTACATGTTTTAAATGAATCGATTTTACAAGATTCACAACATTCATTAATGAAAATGAATATGTTGTGAGTTGTGTGAATGTGTGCTTGTATTCATGCACTCACCTTCGCCTTCCACATGAACCAGAACTTGAGGACGTCGGCTTTACGACCGCACTGGATGTGTTTATCGCCGGTATCATACTTGGTGTCGTAGAACTTGTCCTTCTGGAAGAGGTAGGTTGCGTTGGAGGAGTGACAGGCTGCCAGGACACCCTCATGTCGCGTCAGGAAGGTGGAGCACTGCTGCGGAGCCGTCAGTAGCTTGTGAGGGTTCCACGTCACTGAGTCAGCCCTGGTATAAGAACATGACATTATTAGCTGCGTAGGTTGCGTTGGAGGAGTGGCAGGCTGCCAGGACACCCTCATGTCGCGTCAGGAAGGTAGAGCATTGCTGCGGGGCCGTCAGTAGCTTGTGAGGGTTCCACGTCACTGAGTCAGCCCTGGTATAAGAACATGACATTATTAGCTGCGTAGGTTGCGTTGGAGGAGTGGCAGGCTGCCAGGACACCCTCATGTCGCGTCAGGAAGGTGGAGCACTGCTGCGGAGCCGTCAGTAGCTTGTGAGGGTTCCACGTCACTGAGTCAGCCCTGGTATAAGAACATGACATTATTAGCTGCGTAGGTGGCGTTGGAGGAGTGGCAGGCTGCCAGGACACCCTCATGTCGCGTCAGGAAGGTAGAGCATTGCTGCGGGGCCGTCAGTAGCTTGTGAGGGTTCCACGTCACTGAGTCAGCCCTGGTATAAGAACATGACATTATTAGCTGCGTAGGTTGCGTTGGAGGAGTGGCAGGCTGCCAGGACACCCTCATGTCGCGTCAGGAAGGTGGAGCATTGCTGCGGAGCCGTCAGTAGCTTGTGAGGGTTCCACGTCACTGAGTCAGCCCTGGTATAAGAACATGACATTATTAGCTGCGTAGGTTGCGTTGGAGGAGTGGCAGGCTGCCAGGACACCCTCATGTCGCGTCAGGAAGGTGGAGCACTGCTGCGGGGCCGTCAGTAGCTTGTGAGGGTTCCACGTCACTGAGTCAGCCCTGGTATAAGAACATGACATTATTAGCTGCGTAGGTTGCGTTGGAGGAGTGACAGGCTGCCAGGACACCCTCATGTCGCGTCAGGAAGGTGGAGCATTGCTGCGGAGCCGTCAGTAGCTTGTGAGGGTTCCACGTCACTGAGTCAGCCCTGGTATAAGAACATGACATTATTAGCTGCGTAGGTTGCGTTGGAGGAGTGGCAGGCTGCCAGGACACCCTCATGTCGCGTCAGGAAGGTGGAGCATTGCTGCGGAGCCGTCAGTAGCTTGTGAGGGTTCCACGTCACTGAGTCAGCCCTGGTATAAGAACATGACATTATTAGCTGCGTAGGTTGCGTTGGAGGAGTGGCAGGCTGCCAGGACACCCTCATGTCGCGTCAGGAAGGTGGAGCATTGCTGCGGAGCCGTCAGTAGCTTGTGAGGGTTCCACGTCACTGAGTCAGCCCTGGTATAAGAACATGACATTATTAGCTGCGTAGGTTGCGTTGGAGGAGTGGCAGGCTGTCAGGACACCCTCATGTCGCGTCAGGAAGGTGGAGCACTGCCTAAACAGTCACAATTCTCTTCAAAACTAACTATTCAAAATACACTAGATGCAGTCTGGTTGCAAGAAAATAAACTATTACTAGGAAAACGCTCCGCGTTGACAGATGAGCGTGTAAATGGAAACTAAAAAAAAATTATAAAAAAAGTATTTTAAAAAACTTGTGATTTTTAAATAAAAGACGGAGTTTAGCTGTCAATTGTTCATTGTTGTTTTATTGTTAGCTCAAAAATGATGAAAAAAAGCATTTTAAAAAACTTGGGATTTTTAAATAAAAGAAGCACTTTAGCTGTCAATTGTTCATTGTTGTTTTATTTTTAGCTCAAGAAATGATAAAAAAAAGTATTTTTAAATAAAAGAAGCAGTTTAGCTGTCAATTATTCATTGTTGTTTTATTGTTTGGTCATCAATGGCGCCATAAGGAGGTTGCTTGGCAGAATAGAATAGGATATCGTTTGACAAGAGCATCTTAAATATCACTCCCGAACAAGTTATGTTAGTGTCCGTATTGTTTTACCTCCAGATATGTTTATCTGCACCTTTACGGAATAAACATTAAGCCTGGAATGTTCCTTAATATGTTAAAAATAATTAAATTATTAAAATGACGTAATTTTGGGCAGAGTGTAAAATTATCTTTGAAGGATAGTTTGCCAATTACACTTTATTAGAAGGTTTAGCGTTTAGTTTATTGCATTTTCATCTCTTGTGTAGCATCTGTTGGTAACGAAACCATGCAAGAAGGTAGTTAAAACTTAAAAGCAGTCAAGGTTGGAGAGTGAAGGGAATTTACGATGCAATAATGACTTGAATCAAATGCTTGTAAATCGCAATTGTGATTTGGAAAGAATCCATGCAAAATGCAACGTAACGTGTTTCCATAAAAACAGTTCTACTGTAGCTATGAGTATGACCTTCAAAGAAATCTATCTAGGTATGTATTGCAGCATATAAGCCAATTTGTAAACGTTTCTATATATATCATTTTATGAAATAAACTCAACCGCGACATTTAAACGTCTACAACAAAGTGCAATCATTTGGTTCGATCACTGACCACCAGTTCACCCCCTCTTCACTACGTGTTCGATCAGTGATCCCCCCCCCACCCCCCCCCTCCTCCCTTACAGACATGTACATGTGTTTCTGTGATACAAATACCCCTCATAATTAACTTATATAGCATTCAATGCTACCAACCTATATTAGCTAAGTTCTTAGTAACAAATTCTGATGGTAGTATTCACTTTTATATTCAATATTGAAAATAAACTAATGCCAGATTACCTGAAGTGGCAGTGCAGGAAGTGCCTGGAAGAGACACTAGATAAACTAAAACCAACGAATTATTCCTAAGTGTGTGCAACTCAAAAATATTAACGATCAGTGGGTAACACCGGCATAAGAGAATACAACGAAACAAGGGACAAAAGGTTTCAACAACATAATAAGTTTAAATGAGAATGTAGAAAACGGCTTGTTTTAAAATAACATTTAGATTGAACTGGAAGTATACTGTGTAGCAAGTATGTTGTCAACCTTTCAACTCCGTCCAGCAGCTTCCTGTACTTCTTTGAGACGAGGGCGCCGCCCCCCCAGGCCGCGTCCACGTGGAGCCAGAGGTTGTACTTCTTGCAAATGTCAGCCAGGGCTGGAAGGGGGTCGAACGCACCAAGCACTGTTGTACCTTTAACGAAACACAGAGATTTTACATTTTCTTTTGTTGAGTTTCGAGGAAAATAACATTCTTTCTTCTTTTCTGTCGGTAACTCAATTAAAACCTTAAGTATTGGACTCTGCTAATGCGTTAGCATGATAATAGTTGGGCGGGGGCCACGATAGTATGAAGAAGAATGAAACATTCAGCATTGAATAGTATCTCAACTAGCCTCGGTGACTAATATAACAATTAACAATTGCTGTACCTCATTGTTACTAACTGTTGCGTTAGTCGGTTCGCTAGTCTACTAGCCTCGGTGACTAATACAACAATTAACAATTGCTGTACCTTATTGTTACTAACTGTTGCGTTAGTCTATTCGCTAGTCGACTAGCCTCGGTGACTAGTACAACAACTAACAATTGCTGTACCTTATTGTTACTAACTGTTGCGTTAGTCTATTCGCTAGTCGACTAGCCTCGGTGACTAATACAACAATTAACAATTGCTGCACCTTATTGTTACTAGTTGTTGCGTTAGTCTGCTCGCTAGTCGACTAGTTGAGATACGATCGAGTTACGAGAAGACTGTTTTACCTGCAGTGGCGGAGACCATGAAGGGGGCCGCGCCCTCCTCCAGAGACTTCTGTATCGACTCCTCCAAGTGAGCGGGGTCCATCTTGCCCCGGGCGTCTGTCTTCACGAGGATGACGTTGTCTGAGCCGATGCCTTCGAAGGAAGCCAGCTTGCTGATTGAGTAGTGGGCGTCCTCGGACGTGAACACGACCAGACGGGGCAGGCCGTGCAGACCCTTGCTCTGTACAAACAAATGTCATATTATTATTATTATTATTATTATTAATTGTCTTTTCTTGTCATCACAAAAAAAATATATTTTTAAAAAAAATATTGAATTGAACGGACAATTATTTGAATTGATTGATTGAACGGAAAAGTCCGAATTCAGGAAGAATTTACTACAGGATATAGAATAAGAAATACAGAATAGGTCCCAGGGATAATTCATAATCCTAGTTGTGGGCCCTGACTGATGAACGCCAGCTACCCCGGGGTATAACAGGCCGAGTTACGGGGGTTGCCACGTCACCGCTAGCTAGGTAAGCACGGGCCACGGGCTATAGTTCTCTTACAACAACTTCGGAAATGCTTTCGTCATCAATCAATGACGTGTTTCGCGGTCTCGGCAGGTATTTGAATTAGCCACGGTCGCTAGTTGGCTGCCGCTCACCCACCCGTGACGGAAGCATTACCGAAGATGTTGTACGACAAGTATAACAGAGGCAACTATAGACGTATACTATGAATCGGGGCCAGGGTGACTAAGTGATTGCAGTAATTGTAATAGTTGGGAAGGATCGCCCAAGGGCTGTTCATATTCCCAGCATTCACCTCTAGTGACTGAGGCGAACCTATAGAAACAAATGAATTCACTGAGGATCGAACCGGTGACCTCCCGAATTATAGCCTCGTGTGCTATTACCATTGAGTTTGTTATTGTACTGGGACATTAACCCAACAAAAATATTTGTGTATCCCACAGAAAATCAGTTCTTGTATTACTTGGTGGACATAATGTAGGCCTATTCGAATGTACTTATTTGTTTTGATTGTTGCACTCTTTCGCCAGATCTGGCGGCTCACGAATGACATTGCAGAAGAAATGAGATGACATCTGGATTCTAGCCTACTCCTATCAGGAAGTGTCAAAAGGGGAACTGTGCTTACGCTCACATCAAACAAACTTTGCAACTTGAGAAACCTCTTCCGCCGATCTAGTTGGGCGCGTAGGAACTCTAAGGTTGGAATTCATAGTCGGCCCCTACACCTAGGGGCGCCCATTGTTACCAAGGTAACAGTTGTTTCCATTTTATTTCCCATAAACAAAACAAATCCATAGCAACAATGGGTGCCCCTAGGTGTAGGGGCCGACTATGAATTCCAACCAGGTGTAGGGGCCGACTATGAATTCCAACCTTAATCAAGTGCTGGAGGGAAGAATGGTGAGCGCGAAGCCCGAACAACTCGCGGGGTCTGGGGCGGAGCTCCAGCCGCCGGAGGCCTTTTCGCCAAAGGCGAAAAATTTTCTTGCTATATTAATAATTTCTCGATTTTTAGGCTTAAATAAATATGGTTTGAGGGCCTTAGCCCGCCCCTTCCCTAATTACGCCACTGACCATCAAGCACCCATTCGCTTTTATTTTGTAATGCTACAAAGTGCAAACAAAGGCAGAGGAAATGTACCTTGTGACAAAGATCTTGGCTTGCTCCGGGGCGTGGGGCCCTCTGTGTTTCTGCAATTATTATTCACTGGTGAAATATAAAATTCAGTTGGTGAATGTTTACCCGGGTATCCGTGTGGTATTGTATGTCGGGATGTGCCTAACACGCTAAATTGGGTGGGTCACAGGAAAAAGTGGGGGGGGGGGGAATCTCCCCCCATTACCCCCCCCCTTCCTACGCGCCTGGTTGAAACAGTTATAGATAAGGTTCAAGAAGAAGAAAACCACATAATTTTAACTAAAACGTTCAATTACGTTGCCAAGGCATATCTCTGTTTGCATGTCTTGCCTTACAATCAGACACGTGAAAATGTAGTTTGTATTCTATACACGCACGTCCTTCAGTAGTAGCCTGAGGACTATGTGTGATAGAATATAGTCTCGGAAACTGGTGATTGACATTGAGTGTTGCAACGAGACAACTAGAGTATGTGTGAGTATTGAGGAAGTGGAAATATGGGAATCATCAGTTCCCTTGGAAATAACCATGACTGACTATGCATGTGACATATCGCACGTGCTTCTCTGGAGTTTCTGCGTTTAATTACAATTATTGTCATTATTTATAAGGATAAGAAAACATGAACGCATGTATAAAAAAATTTATTTGATGAGATTTGGGCTTTACGTCTCATTTTTTGATAACGTTGCAAAAAAGACGAATACAAAATTCAGCATGGTTGATGTATAAACTAGGAAAACGCTCTGTATGACGCGTTGATAAGCGAGCGCGTCAATATCTACGAACTTTGTGGCGAAGAGTTCCCAAAGCTATAATAAAAACAACAGTTAACAACAATTCAAGAATGCGCATTGCAAAAAAATTTCTAATTTCCATAGATTTTACCACTATTACTGTTTCCGACATTGTTGAATGCAGTGCAATGTGCGTTGCTAAGAATTTTCGTTGTCATGTTTTCAACAAGGTCTGCCACCGTTACTTAAAGTTATTGACAGCATTTAAAATGTAATTTCTGCCTCTAATACGTATCAGATCGCGTTTCAATTAGTATATTCGTGACCGGACGAAAATCTACCATAGTAAAGCCACCTCACATTTTGCTGTCACTGTGTTTTAGAAAATTATTTTCGATTAATTTTTGTGTAACTTTTCCAACACTTATCAGAATGCCATAACACGAACATATTCAAGACCAGAAAATTATTTATAAAAATATGGCTATCTCACATTTTGCCGCCATTTTGTTTCGGAAAAATATTTTACAGTAACTATAGTGTAACTTTTTAACTTTTCGAACGCGTTTGCCACAAAACTATACACCTTCAATCCACATCGAGGCTTGTGGATGGTCAAAATTTCATTTTGATTGGACTTTCCGTTCGACCGCTATCGACAGACATAAAAAAAAAAAAAAAAAAAAAAAAAGCAGAACGAAGTGCCATCCATAAGAGTCTAATGGAGACGCTCGTTTCGCTCGCTTAATGAACCCACCTTGATGTCCGGACAGTAGTGGTAGCGCGCGCAGCTCATGGCGTAACCGTTAGCGATGGATTCTCCAGGGCAGAAGATAGATACCTTAACCCCTGTCTCGTCTGTGTGTATAGTGAACCCACCTTGATGTCCGGACAGTAGTGGTAGCGCGCGCAGCTCATGGCGTAACCGTTAGCGATGGATCCTCCAGGACAAAAGATTCCGTCTCCCTGACCTCCGGGGAAGCCGACAATCTTCCTCATCTCCTTGAGAACGGCTTCCTCCATGAGGGTGAACACAGGGGAAACCTCGTAGGTGTACACGCTGGGGTTGAGGGCATCCCCCAACCATTGACCGACAAGGCCGTAGGGGTCAACACTGGAACATCCAAGGTCATATTCTCACTCTACGTCTCGTTATTTCAATCATGGTATATTTGAGCCGGAAGTTGTACCCATGCCGTGTGCGGAACTCCCCCAACCACATGAGTCACGTCAACACTATAGTCATAGTTTGCGGCTAGTTAGCGGTTCACTGCGACTAATATCTCTTTTCATCACTGAAAAATTTGATGACATTTTAATTTAGGGAATAGTTCTAAAAAGTTAGAACGGAGGTTCCTTATTTCCGATGTGGTTAGCAGAAGTGGAAGTGCCAACTATTTCATTGTTGACCCCCGGCCAGCCTGATAATATGACCCGGAGCTCTGCCTATCGAACGAGGCCACTAAAAGTGCATACGATCTCGTTATTGAATATGTTGTTAAGCAATGATGGGGAATGCTCAAAGGTAAACCTGAATGTGGCCCTACCAAACCTTGCGAGGCGAGTACGGCCGTTGGTGAATGTATACCAAACATTATGGTCAAGCGATTTTGTATGGGGTCAAGAACATCGCCTATTGGGTACGTTAGTAATCACCATTCAGAATAACACATAATGGTCAGGGTGGGTATAGGAGGCGACTTGCTTGCGACTTGCGAGGACAGTATAACTACATTCTTGTTACTAATAACACGTTGCACCAAACTCAAGGCTCATCGATTTAGGAACGTATAACATTATACCACAATTAATTGTGACAGGTAATTAGGAACTGAACTGTGCACAAAATGATTCCCTAGGGTCAAGAAACGTAAGGTTGAAGCTCGACATTGAATTAACTGGAAGTTGGGTTACTCTCTTTCATGCAACAAAGTTGTAATCAGGCCCAATGTTTACTAGATGGCCTTGAGATCGAGACGTGCGGTTGTGAAGATCTATGCACTTTCTAAAAGGAAACGGAAGGTGGTCACTGATCATTATTTCTTGGCTGTCGGGATCACGCCGTGTTGATTGTCATTAATTCATTGGTTTTTTAGTTGTTTATTAATGACATACGTATCCCGACAGCCAAGACATAATAATGGCTCGTGCCGGGCCGCGAAAGCCTACAGCAAGTGATCTGATCGCAACCGCAGCGTTCTTCGCTCTTCAAAGTGATTTGTTTAGACCTTTCAAGAAATATAGATGATACAGAAGCGAGGAAAATGATACTTGAAATTTACTTTTGAAGCTCACCCATTCTTATGTTTCAATTAGTTTTACGTATTATTATTATGATTATTATTATGATTATAATTGTCATCATGTACGGAGACGGTCTGTTTAAATTCGGTTTTCGTAAAACAATTACACTACACTACACTACTAATTAGCATTAAACCATAAGTAGGATTGATTTCAAAATGTTATTTAAAAAAAATAATAAATATACCTGTCAGTATATAAATTCATATTGTATAATTGTGATGTATACATAAATTACATCGTTACGTAAACACAAAACATTGATTCAACGAATGCTCGAAGTTTTGAATCACAGACACACCTCCAAAATAGCCCTAAGATCGAACCTACAATCTTCAACACATACCATCACGGCTTGCAGGTATCGCTACCTTCCATTCCATGACATTACGGTCATGTTTCCCGAGCAAATAAAGCGATACAAGATGTGTGACAGCGATACAAGATGTGTGACGTACAGTCATGTTTCCCGAGCAAATAAAGCGATACAAGATGTGTGACAGCGATACAAGATGTGTGACATACAGTCATGTTTCCCGAGCAAATAAAGCGATACAAGATGTGTGACAGAGATACAAGATGTGTGAAAGCGATACAAGATGTGTGACCGCGATACAAGATGTGTGACAGCGATACAAGATGTGTGACAGAGATACAAGATGTGTGACAGCGATACAAAATGTGTGACAGCGATACAAGATGTGTGACAGAGATACAAGATGTGTGACAGTGATACAAAATGTATGACATCACGGTCATGTTTCCCGAGCAAATAAAGCGATACAAAATGTTAAAATATCTTAAATATTATAAATTACAAAATGTAATATTTTGACTTGAACTCCCTCTGTTCAATGATTCTATGACAATGGTTCTTGTTGCTTTACGTCCCTGTTATTGAAATCATGGTATTCGAGGCGATGAGGGGGGGGGGGGGATTAGAGTCCCGTGAAAGTGGGTTTATTTTTTCCAAATTTCATTTAAAAAATCGATGATTTCGGTGTTTAGCGGTGTTATTATTTTCAGCTGTGTCGGCTGTCGAGTGATACAATGCACGATACCATCTACGAACTACCGCACTAAGCCTACTACACACGTTCGCGCTAAAGTAAAACGTGATAGCGAAATAAATATTTTTATCCCCGCTATGAGAAAATGGTCCAAAATTGCGGCGGCAGTTTTGCGACATTTCGTGGTTGTTTCGCACAAAACCCGAGAGCTCGCTATTTGCGGTTGCGGTTAAATTTTGCGATTTTCGCGTTTTAGTGTTATATTTTTGGATTCCTCTAGCTATTAAACGCCAACCTTTTATCAAATAAAGCAATATTCACAACAATCATATAAATTCGATCGCGAATTTTACGGAGCTCTAGGGATTATATTATACAAGTTGAATGACAGTTACAAAAATAAAATCCCACACTGTATTCAGGATTAGAACCCACGTCCTTAGGACCAGCGCTCCAACCGCATGAGCCACCGGCGACGGCTGACCACATGCAAATAACGGACATGTAATAGTTTATAATTGTGATTGCGAGTGCGATCATCTTACCTGGAGAACAGCTGGTTGATGAAATAGGGGTGTCCAGTCTTCACGCTGTATTGAATAGTGTCTTGTATCAGCTCCAACAGCTTCTCGTGACCCTCTGGTTGTTCCTTGAGTCCCAGTTCCAACAGCTTCTCCATAACTTCGGGCTCCGTCCATTCCAGCACCTTGTTTTCCCGCGAAGTTGCTTGGAAAACTGCCTTTTCCATGATTATCTTGACTGCATCCTGGATGAACTTCCCATGATGTTGCTCGTCGGGCAAACTAGCAAACCAGGCCCCCTCTGTCGACTCACCGTTCACCCCCGCGTTATCGAGCTTTGCGACGGGACCCACGAAAGTGGGAACCAACGAAGAAATCTCTGAAGCGATGGGCATTTTGAATATTTTTATTCCAGGCTAACTGAAAACTGAAATGTGTAAATTTCCTTGTTCAGTAGCGCTTAGCTAGAACGAGTGATTGTCGACTGACATGGGCTGGAGTGCGACGAGTCGTCCGTGTCCGCGCTTAATATAGGAGAACGAGCAGACCTTGGGTTATTGAAAGCCATTGAGGTGACTTTCGCCGACAAAATTAACGTTCTACGTCTTGAGCTAATTGCTCGTTTCAGAGGATGCATCGTTACCACATCCGAGGGGATGTTTACTGGGTTTGGAAGGAAAACGCTTCGAATTTACTCCTGCTAAGAAATGTGGCGTCATGAATACAAGTGGAAACTGCCCACGAGGAAGTGACGCGCTCGTCTACTATAATACAAGTTATTTCCCGTTTCGGGCGGGAAACCCCAAAGGATATGGATGGACCTATACGACAATTTCCTTCATTTTTGCACGAAATACAGCCGCTGGGTCCTCTCTTAGTTATTCATTTCTAACCAGAAAACATGAGTACTATTCCTAATTACCTGGCCGGGGGCCGTCCGCAGTGACTCATGGACGTGTAAAGTCGTGGGTTCGAACACCGGATAAGATATGAGTTCTTAGTATCGTCTCGAATAGCATTATTGCACTAATAGCAACAAGGATCACCTGGCCAAAGGCACCCTGCTATCTCACGTTAAAAACCGCTCACTGTCATCTCTTAAATTATATCTCAAGTAGTTTCCACGTGACGTCACAGCGGCCATGATTGCGACACAAATGATGAAGACCAATCCTAGATCATTGGCAAATACTATTCAAATTCAATAAATATGCCTTATTTAGAATCTTAAAAGTAAACATAAGTAATAAAAAACTTAAAAATTATGACATATACCAATTTTATTTGAAAAACACGCTGAATTTTAAAGAACTAAGAATTAATGTGTTCTCCCACAATAGGGTTCAATTGTTTCTCAATGGCAACGTCGAAGTTTTATCACAAATGTGGCCGCCACGCGCACAGATGTGACGTACGTGCAACTTATGAATAGCGGAATGTGGTTTGGAAACCCTTACAGACTGAGTGATAAATATTATTACAACGCTTATATTAGCTTCATGTGTTTGTCTGTCTGGACGGAATCTTATAATCGATATTTCACCCACTTCTTAATGCCCAATCGAGCTGAAATTTTTCGCACATACGTATTCGTGATGACAATAAATAGATCAATTAACAGATTTACTAATTAATCAATTAATTCATGAAAATTAATTAATCAAAGTTTTATATGGGAATCGATATTTCATCCACTTCCCAATGTCCGATCGAGCTGAAAATTTCCACACAGACGTATATTCTTGATAACAATACATGAATAAGCTAATATATGATATGATACGAGCTAATATAATCTGGATCGCGCATGGACGTAACTGTCCGAAATTCAAGTCTGCGAGCACGCTGGGTCGCGAGTGAAGCCAACAAATACAAGTACACAAGTATGCAATCTTCTGAATTCGGACACGTCCAGTGAGCACATATTCGAGTGCAACATTCGTTAAGACTAAAAAGTATGAAATAATATTACATGAAAAAATTACTTTTTTAAAACAACGCTTATATATTTAAATGTACTAAAAAGTAAAAAATAAATTTTCGCCCATCAAATTTTTGCCTTACTCGGAAAATAAAAGCGTTGGTCGCTTACCCTCCATGATGAACAACAAAATTCTGTAATCTATGTCAATACCGTAAGCGCCCAACGCTTTTATTTTCCGAGTAAGGCAAAAATTTGATGGGCGAAAATTTATTTTTTACTTTTTAGTACATTTAAATATATAAGCGTTGTTTTAAAAAAGTAATAATTCATCTAATATTATATGAAATATTGTGATCAATAGGGTAGTTATTTTGATTATGAAATCCAAAGTTAGTAATAA
>OX246743.1:4085989-4122317 GCA_945910005.1 Isoperla grammatica | reverse complement strand
AAGGATAGTTTGCCAATTACACTTTATTAGAAGGTTTAGCGTTTAGTTTATTGCATTTTCATCTCTTGTGTAGCATCTGTTGGTAACGAAACCATGCAAGAAGGTAGTTAAAACTTAAAAGCAGTCAAGGTTGGAGAGTGAAGGGAATTTACGATGCAATAATGACTTGAATCAAATGCTTGTAAATCGCAATTGTGATTTGGAAAGAATCCATGCAAAATGCAACGTAACGTGTTTCCATAAAAACAGTTCTACTGTAGCTATGAGTATGACCTTCAAAGAAATCTATCTAGGTATGTATTGCAGCATATAAGCCAATTTGTAAACGTTTCTATATATATCATTTTATGAAATAAACTCAACCGCGACATTTAAACGTCTACAACAAAGTGCAATCATTTGGTTCGATCACTGACCACCAGTTCACCCCCTCTTCACTACGTGTTCGATCAGTGATCCCCCCCCCACCCCCCCCCTCCTCCCTTACAGACATGTACATGTGTTTCTGTGATACAAATACCCCTCATAATTAACTTATATAGCATTCAATGCTACCAACCTATATTAGCTAAGTTCTTAGTAACAAATTCTGATGGTAGTATTCACTTTTATATTCAATATTGAAAATAAACTAATGCCAGATTACCTGAAGTGGCAGTGCAGGAAGTGCCTGGAAGAGACACTAGATAAACTAAAACCAACGAATTATTCCTAAGTGTGTGCAACTCAAAAATATTAACGATCAGTGGGTAACACCGGCATAAGAGAATACAACGAAACAAGGGACAAAAGGTTTCAACAACATAATAAGTTTAAATGAGAATGTAGAAAACGGCTTGTTTTAAAATAACATTTAGATTGAACTGGAAGTATACTGTGTAGCAAGTATGTTGTCAACCTTTCAACTCCGTCCAGCAGCTTCCTGTACTTCTTTGAGACGAGGGCGCCGCCCCCCCAGGCCGCGTCCACGTGGAGCCAGAGGTTGTACTTCTTGCAAATGTCAGCCAGGGCTGGAAGGGGGTCGAACGCACCAAGCACTGTTGTACCTTTAACGAAACACAGAGATTTTACATTTTCTTTTGTTGAGTTTCGAGGAAAATAACATTCTTTCTTCTTTTCTGTCGGTAACTCAATTAAAACCTTAAGTATTGGACTCTGCTAATGCGTTAGCATGATAATAGTTGGGCGGGGGCCACGATAGTATGAAGAAGAATGAAACATTCAGCATTGAATAGTATCTCAACTAGCCTCGGTGACTAATATAACAATTAACAATTGCTGTACCTCATTGTTACTAACTGTTGCGTTAGTCGGTTCGCTAGTCTACTAGCCTCGGTGACTAATACAACAATTAACAATTGCTGTACCTTATTGTTACTAACTGTTGCGTTAGTCTATTCGCTAGTCGACTAGCCTCGGTGACTAGTACAACAACTAACAATTGCTGTACCTTATTGTTACTAACTGTTGCGTTAGTCTATTCGCTAGTCGACTAGCCTCGGTGACTAATACAACAATTAACAATTGCTGCACCTTATTGTTACTAGTTGTTGCGTTAGTCTGCTCGCTAGTCGACTAGTTGAGATACGATCGAGTTACGAGAAGACTGTTTTACCTGCAGTGGCGGAGACCATGAAGGGGGCCGCGCCCTCCTCCAGAGACTTCTGTATCGACTCCTCCAAGTGAGCGGGGTCCATCTTGCCCCGGGCGTCTGTCTTCACGAGGATGACGTTGTCTGAGCCGATGCCTTCGAAGGAAGCCAGCTTGCTGATTGAGTAGTGGGCGTCCTCGGACGTGAACACGACCAGACGGGGCAGGCCGTGCAGACCCTTGCTCTGTACAAACAAATGTCATATTATTATTATTATTATTATTATTAATTGTCTTTTCTTGTCATCACAAAAAAAATATATTTTTAAAAAAAATATTGAATTGAACGGACAATTATTTGAATTGATTGATTGAACGGAAAAGTCCGAATTCAGGAAGAATTTACTACAGGATATAGAATAAGAAATACAGAATAGGTCCCAGGGATAATTCATAATCCTAGTTGTGGGCCCTGACTGATGAACGCCAGCTACCCCGGGGTATAACAGGCCGAGTTACGGGGGTTGCCACGTCACCGCTAGCTAGGTAAGCACGGGCCACGGGCTATAGTTCTCTTACAACAACTTCGGAAATGCTTTCGTCATCAATCAATGACGTGTTTCGCGGTCTCGGCAGGTATTTGAATTAGCCACGGTCGCTAGTTGGCTGCCGCTCACCCACCCGTGACGGAAGCATTACCGAAGATGTTGTACGACAAGTATAACAGAGGCAACTATAGACGTATACTATGAATCGGGGCCAGGGTGACTAAGTGATTGCAGTAATTGTAATAGTTGGGAAGGATCGCCCAAGGGCTGTTCATATTCCCAGCATTCACCTCTAGTGACTGAGGCGAACCTATAGAAACAAATGAATTCACTGAGGATCGAACCGGTGACCTCCCGAATTATAGCCTCGTGTGCTATTACCATTGAGTTTGTTATTGTACTGGGACATTAACCCAACAAAAATATTTGTGTATCCCACAGAAAATCAGTTCTTGTATTACTTGGTGGACATAATGTAGGCCTATTCGAATGTACTTATTTGTTTTGATTGTTGCACTCTTTCGCCAGATCTGGCGGCTCACGAATGACATTGCAGAAGAAATGAGATGACATCTGGATTCTAGCCTACTCCTATCAGGAAGTGTCAAAAGGGGAACTGTGCTTACGCTCACATCAAACAAACTTTGCAACTTGAGAAACCTCTTCCGCCGATCTAGTTGGGCGCGTAGGAACTCTAAGGTTGGAATTCATAGTCGGCCCCTACACCTAGGGGCGCCCATTGTTACCAAGGTAACAGTTGTTTCCATTTTATTTCCCATAAACAAAACAAATCCATAGCAACAATGGGTGCCCCTAGGTGTAGGGGCCGACTATGAATTCCAACCAGGTGTAGGGGCCGACTATGAATTCCAACCTTAATCAAGTGCTGGAGGGAAGAATGGTGAGCGCGAAGCCCGAACAACTCGCGGGGTCTGGGGCGGAGCTCCAGCCGCCGGAGGCCTTTTCGCCAAAGGCGAAAAATTTTCTTGCTATATTAATAATTTCTCGATTTTTAGGCTTAAATAAATATGGTTTGAGGGCCTTAGCCCGCCCCTTCCCTAATTACGCCACTGACCATCAAGCACCCATTCGCTTTTATTTTGTAATGCTACAAAGTGCAAACAAAGGCAGAGGAAATGTACCTTGTGACAAAGATCTTGGCTTGCTCCGGGGCGTGGGGCCCTCTGTGTTTCTGCAATTATTATTCACTGGTGAAATATAAAATTCAGTTGGTGAATGTTTACCCGGGTATCCGTGTGGTATTGTATGTCGGGATGTGCCTAACACGCTAAATTGGGTGGGTCACAGGAAAAAGTGGGGGGGGGGGGAATCTCCCCCCATTACCCCCCCCCTTCCTACGCGCCTGGTTGAAACAGTTATAGATAAGGTTCAAGAAGAAGAAAACCACATAATTTTAACTAAAACGTTCAATTACGTTGCCAAGGCATATCTCTGTTTGCATGTCTTGCCTTACAATCAGACACGTGAAAATGTAGTTTGTATTCTATACACGCACGTCCTTCAGTAGTAGCCTGAGGACTATGTGTGATAGAATATAGTCTCGGAAACTGGTGATTGACATTGAGTGTTGCAACGAGACAACTAGAGTATGTGTGAGTATTGAGGAAGTGGAAATATGGGAATCATCAGTTCCCTTGGAAATAACCATGACTGACTATGCATGTGACATATCGCACGTGCTTCTCTGGAGTTTCTGCGTTTAATTACAATTATTGTCATTATTTATAAGGATAAGAAAACATGAACGCATGTATAAAAAAATTTATTTGATGAGATTTGGGCTTTACGTCTCATTTTTTGATAACGTTGCAAAAAAGACGAATACAAAATTCAGCATGGTTGATGTATAAACTAGGAAAACGCTCTGTATGACGCGTTGATAAGCGAGCGCGTCAATATCTACGAACTTTGTGGCGAAGAGTTCCCAAAGCTATAATAAAAACAACAGTTAACAACAATTCAAGAATGCGCATTGCAAAAAAATTTCTAATTTCCATAGATTTTACCACTATTACTGTTTCCGACATTGTTGAATGCAGTGCAATGTGCGTTGCTAAGAATTTTCGTTGTCATGTTTTCAACAAGGTCTGCCACCGTTACTTAAAGTTATTGACAGCATTTAAAATGTAATTTCTGCCTCTAATACGTATCAGATCGCGTTTCAATTAGTATATTCGTGACCGGACGAAAATCTACCATAGTAAAGCCACCTCACATTTTGCTGTCACTGTGTTTTAGAAAATTATTTTCGATTAATTTTTGTGTAACTTTTCCAACACTTATCAGAATGCCATAACACGAACATATTCAAGACCAGAAAATTATTTATAAAAATATGGCTATCTCACATTTTGCCGCCATTTTGTTTCGGAAAAATATTTTACAGTAACTATAGTGTAACTTTTTAACTTTTCGAACGCGTTTGCCACAAAACTATACACCTTCAATCCACATCGAGGCTTGTGGATGGTCAAAATTTCATTTTGATTGGACTTTCCGTTCGACCGCTATCGACAGACATAAAAAAAAAAAAAAAAAAAAAAAAAGCAGAACGAAGTGCCATCCATAAGAGTCTAATGGAGACGCTCGTTTCGCTCGCTTAATGAACCCACCTTGATGTCCGGACAGTAGTGGTAGCGCGCGCAGCTCATGGCGTAACCGTTAGCGATGGATTCTCCAGGGCAGAAGATAGATACCTTAACCCCTGTCTCGTCTGTGTGTATAGTGAACCCACCTTGATGTCCGGACAGTAGTGGTAGCGCGCGCAGCTCATGGCGTAACCGTTAGCGATGGATCCTCCAGGACAAAAGATTCCGTCTCCCTGACCTCCGGGGAAGCCGACAATCTTCCTCATCTCCTTGAGAACGGCTTCCTCCATGAGGGTGAACACAGGGGAAACCTCGTAGGTGTACACGCTGGGGTTGAGGGCATCCCCCAACCATTGACCGACAAGGCCGTAGGGGTCAACACTGGAACATCCAAGGTCATATTCTCACTCTACGTCTCGTTATTTCAATCATGGTATATTTGAGCCGGAAGTTGTACCCATGCCGTGTGCGGAACTCCCCCAACCACATGAGTCACGTCAACACTATAGTCATAGTTTGCGGCTAGTTAGCGGTTCACTGCGACTAATATCTCTTTTCATCACTGAAAAATTTGATGACATTTTAATTTAGGGAATAGTTCTAAAAAGTTAGAACGGAGGTTCCTTATTTCCGATGTGGTTAGCAGAAGTGGAAGTGCCAACTATTTCATTGTTGACCCCCGGCCAGCCTGATAATATGACCCGGAGCTCTGCCTATCGAACGAGGCCACTAAAAGTGCATACGATCTCGTTATTGAATATGTTGTTAAGCAATGATGGGGAATGCTCAAAGGTAAACCTGAATGTGGCCCTACCAAACCTTGCGAGGCGAGTACGGCCGTTGGTGAATGTATACCAAACATTATGGTCAAGCGATTTTGTATGGGGTCAAGAACATCGCCTATTGGGTACGTTAGTAATCACCATTCAGAATAACACATAATGGTCAGGGTGGGTATAGGAGGCGACTTGCTTGCGACTTGCGAGGACAGTATAACTACATTCTTGTTACTAATAACACGTTGCACCAAACTCAAGGCTCATCGATTTAGGAACGTATAACATTATACCACAATTAATTGTGACAGGTAATTAGGAACTGAACTGTGCACAAAATGATTCCCTAGGGTCAAGAAACGTAAGGTTGAAGCTCGACATTGAATTAACTGGAAGTTGGGTTACTCTCTTTCATGCAACAAAGTTGTAATCAGGCCCAATGTTTACTAGATGGCCTTGAGATCGAGACGTGCGGTTGTGAAGATCTATGCACTTTCTAAAAGGAAACGGAAGGTGGTCACTGATCATTATTTCTTGGCTGTCGGGATCACGCCGTGTTGATTGTCATTAATTCATTGGTTTTTTAGTTGTTTATTAATGACATACGTATCCCGACAGCCAAGACATAATAATGGCTCGTGCCGGGCCGCGAAAGCCTACAGCAAGTGATCTGATCGCAACCGCAGCGTTCTTCGCTCTTCAAAGTGATTTGTTTAGACCTTTCAAGAAATATAGATGATACAGAAGCGAGGAAAATGATACTTGAAATTTACTTTTGAAGCTCACCCATTCTTATGTTTCAATTAGTTTTACGTATTATTATTATGATTATTATTATGATTATAATTGTCATCATGTACGGAGACGGTCTGTTTAAATTCGGTTTTCGTAAAACAATTACACTACACTACACTACTAATTAGCATTAAACCATAAGTAGGATTGATTTCAAAATGTTATTTAAAAAAAATAATAAATATACCTGTCAGTATATAAATTCATATTGTATAATTGTGATGTATACATAAATTACATCGTTACGTAAACACAAAACATTGATTCAACGAATGCTCGAAGTTTTGAATCACAGACACACCTCCAAAATAGCCCTAAGATCGAACCTACAATCTTCAACACATACCATCACGGCTTGCAGGTATCGCTACCTTCCATTCCATGACATTACGGTCATGTTTCCCGAGCAAATAAAGCGATACAAGATGTGTGACAGCGATACAAGATGTGTGACGTACAGTCATGTTTCCCGAGCAAATAAAGCGATACAAGATGTGTGACAGCGATACAAGATGTGTGACATACAGTCATGTTTCCCGAGCAAATAAAGCGATACAAGATGTGTGACAGAGATACAAGATGTGTGAAAGCGATACAAGATGTGTGACCGCGATACAAGATGTGTGACAGCGATACAAGATGTGTGACAGAGATACAAGATGTGTGACAGCGATACAAAATGTGTGACAGCGATACAAGATGTGTGACAGAGATACAAGATGTGTGACAGTGATACAAAATGTATGACATCACGGTCATGTTTCCCGAGCAAATAAAGCGATACAAAATGTTAAAATATCTTAAATATTATAAATTACAAAATGTAATATTTTGACTTGAACTCCCTCTGTTCAATGATTCTATGACAATGGTTCTTGTTGCTTTACGTCCCTGTTATTGAAATCATGGTATTCGAGGCGATGAGGGGGGGGGGGGGATTAGAGTCCCGTGAAAGTGGGTTTATTTTTTCCAAATTTCATTTAAAAAATCGATGATTTCGGTGTTTAGCGGTGTTATTATTTTCAGCTGTGTCGGCTGTCGAGTGATACAATGCACGATACCATCTACGAACTACCGCACTAAGCCTACTACACACGTTCGCGCTAAAGTAAAACGTGATAGCGAAATAAATATTTTTATCCCCGCTATGAGAAAATGGTCCAAAATTGCGGCGGCAGTTTTGCGACATTTCGTGGTTGTTTCGCACAAAACCCGAGAGCTCGCTATTTGCGGTTGCGGTTAAATTTTGCGATTTTCGCGTTTTAGTGTTATATTTTTGGATTCCTCTAGCTATTAAACGCCAACCTTTTATCAAATAAAGCAATATTCACAACAATCATATAAATTCGATCGCGAATTTTACGGAGCTCTAGGGATTATATTATACAAGTTGAATGACAGTTACAAAAATAAAATCCCACACTGTATTCAGGATTAGAACCCACGTCCTTAGGACCAGCGCTCCAACCGCATGAGCCACCGGCGACGGCTGACCACATGCAAATAACGGACATGTAATAGTTTATAATTGTGATTGCGAGTGCGATCATCTTACCTGGAGAACAGCTGGTTGATGAAATAGGGGTGTCCAGTCTTCACGCTGTATTGAATAGTGTCTTGTATCAGCTCCAACAGCTTCTCGTGACCCTCTGGTTGTTCCTTGAGTCCCAGTTCCAACAGCTTCTCCATAACTTCGGGCTCCGTCCATTCCAGCACCTTGTTTTCCCGCGAAGTTGCTTGGAAAACTGCCTTTTCCATGATTATCTTGACTGCATCCTGGATGAACTTCCCATGATGTTGCTCGTCGGGCAAACTAGCAAACCAGGCCCCCTCTGTCGACTCACCGTTCACCCCCGCGTTATCGAGCTTTGCGACGGGACCCACGAAAGTGGGAACCAACGAAGAAATCTCTGAAGCGATGGGCATTTTGAATATTTTTATTCCAGGCTAACTGAAAACTGAAATGTGTAAATTTCCTTGTTCAGTAGCGCTTAGCTAGAACGAGTGATTGTCGACTGACATGGGCTGGAGTGCGACGAGTCGTCCGTGTCCGCGCTTAATATAGGAGAACGAGCAGACCTTGGGTTATTGAAAGCCATTGAGGTGACTTTCGCCGACAAAATTAACGTTCTACGTCTTGAGCTAATTGCTCGTTTCAGAGGATGCATCGTTACCACATCCGAGGGGATGTTTACTGGGTTTGGAAGGAAAACGCTTCGAATTTACTCCTGCTAAGAAATGTGGCGTCATGAATACAAGTGGAAACTGCCCACGAGGAAGTGACGCGCTCGTCTACTATAATACAAGTTATTTCCCGTTTCGGGCGGGAAACCCCAAAGGATATGGATGGACCTATACGACAATTTCCTTCATTTTTGCACGAAATACAGCCGCTGGGTCCTCTCTTAGTTATTCATTTCTAACCAGAAAACATGAGTACTATTCCTAATTACCTGGCCGGGGGCCGTCCGCAGTGACTCATGGACGTGTAAAGTCGTGGGTTCGAACACCGGATAAGATATGAGTTCTTAGTATCGTCTCGAATAGCATTATTGCACTAATAGCAACAAGGATCACCTGGCCAAAGGCACCCTGCTATCTCACGTTAAAAACCGCTCACTGTCATCTCTTAAATTATATCTCAAGTAGTTTCCACGTGACGTCACAGCGGCCATGATTGCGACACAAATGATGAAGACCAATCCTAGATCATTGGCAAATACTATTCAAATTCAATAAATATGCCTTATTTAGAATCTTAAAAGTAAACATAAGTAATAAAAAACTTAAAAATTATGACATATACCAATTTTATTTGAAAAACACGCTGAATTTTAAAGAACTAAGAATTAATGTGTTCTCCCACAATAGGGTTCAATTGTTTCTCAATGGCAACGTCGAAGTTTTATCACAAATGTGGCCGCCACGCGCACAGATGTGACGTACGTGCAACTTATGAATAGCGGAATGTGGTTTGGAAACCCTTACAGACTGAGTGATAAATATTATTACAACGCTTATATTAGCTTCATGTGTTTGTCTGTCTGGACGGAATCTTATAATCGATATTTCACCCACTTCTTAATGCCCAATCGAGCTGAAATTTTTCGCACATACGTATTCGTGATGACAATAAATAGATCAATTAACAGATTTACTAATTAATCAATTAATTCATGAAAATTAATTAATCAAAGTTTTATATGGGAATCGATATTTCATCCACTTCCCAATGTCCGATCGAGCTGAAAATTTCCACACAGACGTATATTCTTGATAACAATACATGAATAAGCTAATATATGATATGATACGAGCTAATATAATCTGGATCGCGCATGGACGTAACTGTCCGAAATTCAAGTCTGCGAGCACGCTGGGTCGCGAGTGAAGCCAACAAATACAAGTACACAAGTATGCAATCTTCTGAATTCGGACACGTCCAGTGAGCACATATTCGAGTGCAACATTCGTTAAGACTAAAAAGTATGAAATAATATTACATGAAAAAATTACTTTTTTAAAACAACGCTTATATATTTAAATGTACTAAAAAGTAAAAAATAAATTTTCGCCCATCAAATTTTTGCCTTACTCGGAAAATAAAAGCGTTGGTCGCTTACCCTCCATGATGAACAACAAAATTCTGTAATCTATGTCAATACCGTAAGCGCCCAACGCTTTTATTTTCCGAGTAAGGCAAAAATTTGATGGGCGAAAATTTATTTTTTACTTTTTAGTACATTTAAATATATAAGCGTTGTTTTAAAAAAGTAATAATTCATCTAATATTATATGAAATATTGTGATCAATAGGGTAGTTATTTTGATTATGAAATCCAAAGTTAGTAATAACAATTCAATGCAAATAACAACCATACTGATTAAAGTTCGATACATTTAACATTTAGTCTGTACAGACCTGACCTACCTGACCACTCCGCTGCAGACTCAAATTTTCGACTTGGATTAGCATTCTTGAGATAGAATTTTAAAAAATGAGACTTTAGTGTGGTTTTTAACGTGAGGCTGTACTTTATTCAACAGATATTAAATTTTGTTATCTTATATAACTATTCGTAGGAAACCTGTCTCATTATACTCTTCATGTGACTATTTTAAATATTTGGGAAGGCATGTCCGAGGCTTAGAGGGCTGGTAGCAGTCTGTCTGTCATTTTGTGACAGGAAAACCTCGGATAACACCTTCAGTCAGGATTACTGATGGCCGGTATCAAACCGGAGACCTTAGCTAGATCGTAATGTGCTGGCACTAGGCCAACTACATCAATGTTTTATTAAGTATGAGAACTTTTCCTGACGTATTTATTGTATCCTGTCACTGGCAACAAGTAGGCAATTCACAAACAAAACGAAACATTCCATAAAAGTAATTTAGTATAAAAGAGATATTATATGATAAATTATTTCAAACATAAAATATGAACTTTCATCAGGAGCGTATATTTAAAAACTAGGAAAACGCTCTGTTTGACGCGTTGATAAGCGAGCGCGTCCATATCTACGAACGTTCTGGCGAAAAGATCTCTAAAAACAACAATTAACAACAATTCAAGGATGCGCATTGCAAAAAATTTTCTAATTTCCATAGCTATTATACTTCCCGACATTGTTGGACGTCGTGCAGTGTGCGTTGCTAAGAATTTTCGGTGTCTTGTTTTTGCCGCGGTCCGCCACCGTTACTAACAGTTATTGACAGCAATATAAATGTAATTTCTACCTCGAATACGTATCCGATCGCGTTTAAATTAGTATATTTGTGACCGGACAAACATTTACTATAAGATAGTCACCTCACATTTTTCTGTTACTGTGTTTCAGGAAAATATTTTCGAGTAACTTTTGTGTAACTTTGCCAATATTTATCAGATTGCCATAAAATGAACATATTCGTGACCGGAAAAAGTTTTAAAAAATATGGCTATCTCACATTTTGCCGCCATTTTGTTTCAGAAAAATATTTTGCAGTAACTATGGTGTAACTTTAACTTTTCGAACGATTTTGCCTGAAATCTATACCCTTCAATCCACATCGAGGCTTGTAGATGGTTCAAATTTCAAGTTGATCGGACTTTCCGCTCGACCGCTATCGACAGACATAAAAACAAAACAAAACAAAACAAAACAAAACAAAACAAAACAAAACAAAACAAAACAAAACAAAACAAAACAAAACAAAACAAAACAAAACAAAACAAAACAAAACAAAACAAAACAAAACAAAACAAAACAAAACAAAACAAAACAAAACAAAACAAAACAAAACAAAACAAAACAAAACAAAACAAAACAAAACAAAACAAAACAAAACAAAACAAAACAAAACAAAACAAAACAAAACAAAACAAAACAAAACAAAACAAAACAAAACAAAACAAAACAAAACAAAACAAAACAAAACAAAACAAAACAAAACAAAACAAAACAAAACAAAACAAAACAAAACAAAACAAAACAAAACAAAACAAAACAAAACAAAACAAAACAAAACAAAACAAAACAAAACAAAACAAAACAAAACAAAACAAAACAAAACAAAACAAAACAAAACAAAACAAAACAAAACAAAACAAAACAAAACAAAACAAAACAAAACAAAACAAAACAAAACAAAACAAAACAAAACAAAACAAAACAAAACAAAACAAAACAAAACAAAACAAAACAAAACAAAACAAAACAAAACAAAACAAAACAAAACAAAACAAAACAAAACAAAACAAAACAAAACAAAACAAAACAAAACAAAACAAAACAAAACAAAACAAAACAAAACAAAACAAAACAAAACAAAACAAAACAAAACAAAACAAAACAAAACAAAACAAAACAAAACAAAACAAAACAAAACAAAACAAAACAAAACAAAACAAAACAAAACAAAACAAAACAAAACAAAACAAAACAAAACAAAACAAAACAAAACAAAACAAAACAAAACAAAACAAAACAAAACAAAACAAAACAAAACAAAACAAAACAAAACAAAACTGAATGAAGTGCCATGAAGAGTCAAGTGGTTAGTGGAGACGCTCGCTTCGCTCGCTTAACAAAGGGTTGATCTTCTCATGAGGGCCCCATTATCATGTTAATGATGGCTCACGACTACACCCTTTCACGACTGTCTGGTAAACACTTCTAGGGGGTAAGACCAAAGATTACTGAGTTAGGGAAGATGTTTCATCGACGTGTTAAAATATCTGCGCGAGTTTTGTCAAAAATTTCAAAGTCTGCGCTAGCTCAGCACGTTTGAACTTCGTTGCCGTCTGGCGGGATATATTTGAACCCGGTTCTGGCATCGGAAAAATTCGGCTCGGACACTTCTTCAAGGTCTACTTGATCTCCGCTAGGCGGAGATCAAGTAGACCATGTCGGACTTGGAATATTTCGCTCAGACACGCGCAGACGATTTCCCATAAGAGTGAATTATCTTCCCCACTCGGCACTCAGTAATCTTTGGTGAGACCAGTAAAGTTGCGCTGCAGTTTATCCGTCTCAAAAGGTAGCCTACAGTCTACTTACACATGTCTGTCTGTCTATCTGTCTGTCTGTCTGTCTGTCTGTCTGTCTGTCTGTCTGTCTGTCTGTCTGTCTGTCTGTCTGTCTGTCTGTCTGTCTGTCTGTCTGTCTGTCTGTCTGTCTGTCTGTCTGTCTGTCTGTCTGTCTGTCTGTCTGTCTGTCTGTCTGTCTGTCTGTCTGTCTGTCTGTCTGTTTGTCTGTCTGTCTGTCTGTCTGTCTGTCTGTCTGTCTGTCTGTCTGTCTGTCTGTCTGTCTGTCTGTCTGTTTGTCTGTCTGTCTGTCTGTCTGTCTGTCTGTCTGTCTGTCTGTCTGTCTGTCTGTCTGTCTGTCTGTCTGTCTGTCTGTCTGTCTGTCTGTCTGTCTGTCTGTCTGTCTGTCTGTCTGTCTGTCTGTCTGTCTGTCTGTCTGTCTGTCTGTCTGTCTGTCTGTCTGTCTGTCTGTCTGTCTGTATGTCATGATACGTGTTCATGCAGTAGTGCGTACACAGTTCACCCTCTAGAGAGGGTAAGGGGGGGGGGGGCATGTTTATACCAGCGACACATCTGTCATTTCAGGAATGGACTTTTCTTTGACTTTCAAGAACATTTTCTAGAACAGGTTATTCATCTAATTATTTGACATACTAAATCTGGCCAGCAATTTGTCAATCAATTCCATTAATCTGACATTGTACATTAGCCAGGTCAGTTGTGACTGACCTGTTCCGCCACTGACTTCTGTTTGCATTATTTATCAGCGACCTAATTACAACGTTTAACAAATAATAATAATAATAATTGTTTTCTTATATGATTATAGGGTGAACATTACATAATGTTTCATAAACAAACATCCGGTAAGCTTCGCCAATGGCCTCGGCTATGTGTCTATATATAGACCTTGGGCCAGCTATAACCCCCCCTCCCCCCCCCCCCCCCCCCCCCCCGGTGCGGAAGGTCTGAAAGTGGTTTTGAGTACTTTGACATATTGACTTTCGATTTTCACTTGTGAGCCAACATGGTTTTGGTGGGTGCACCCACCAGGGGTGTCCAAATGTGGTACTGTGAAAACCATACAAATATTAATTGAGGTATGTTGCCAGTTCAAATAATTATTTATTTTTATAAGGATGTACTCTTTTATACGTAAGCTACTAAATAATACAATTTTTTGATTTTCAGGGTTACACAAACTAGTTATCTATTCATGTTTTGTTTTTATTTCGAGCAAAAAATCTATATAGTTTGGCCGCTCTGTAACGCCTCACCCCTCAAATAATGGAAGGTCTAAAAGTAGTTTCGATAACTATTATACATGAACTTTTGATTTTAACTTGTTAGCCAACATGGTTTTGGCGGGTGCATCTACCAGGGTTGTCCAAATGTGCCGCCATACAAATCGATATTAATATTATATGCAATTCTTGAGAATAAATCAAAATAGTTGTAAGAATATAACCTCAAGCACCTAAAATGCTTGATAACATACTTTTTTTATTTTTAAGGGGTGAGAAAAACATTCTACGTACATTTTATGTGAATTTTTTTAGGTTAAAATGTATCATGTTTGCCCCATCTGTAACCCCCCACCCCTCCAATATTGGAAGGTCTGAAAGTGTTTTTGTATACTTTGATACATGACCTTTTGATTTTTACTTGTTAGCCAAGATGGTTTTTTGTGAGTGCACTTACCAGGGCTATCCAAAATGTCGAAATAGTGAGCAATATTAATGATAATTGTGATTTTGACAATAAAATGAACATTTTTGGAATTAAGTAACCTTTAACACATTGAAATTGTTAATTATACATTTTCCCATTTAAATGGTCGCACAACACAATGTATAATACATATAATTTAACAATTTATACATTTTATGTGTTTACTTTGAGCATAACATGTATAGGGTTTACCCCATTTGTAACCCCCCGTTCTCCATATGCCGGAAAGTTTAGATCTGTTTTTGGATAGTTTGGTACCCTATCTTTTGATTTTAGCTTGTTAGCCAACATAGTTTTGGTGGATGCACCCACCAGGGGTACCCAAACATGGCGAAATAAGGAGCAATATTGATGTTAATTGCGATTCTAGACAATAAATTAACAATTCTGGACGTATATATTCTTTAACATTCAAAATACTTAATTAAATACATTTTTCCATTTAAGGGGTGCACAAAACTTCCCATATACATTTTTTGGTTTACTTAGAGTAGATAGTATATAGTTTTGCCAGTCTATGACCTCCCATATTACCCACATTGTGGAAGATGATGGAAGCGGGTTTGAGTACTTGAATACATTTTCTTCGCATTTTTACTCAATATACAACATGGTTTTTGCGGATGCACCCACCAGGGGTGTCAAAATGTGGCATCTCAAATGTATATTAATAAATATTAACTGCGTTTCTTGAGCGTTCATGTATGTTTGTTATTTTGTGACTTTTGACTGTTCCACCAACTAAGTGACATGCATTTGTATGATAAAAGCTGCACAATCCTTAAATAAACGTGGTTCTCTTTTAACGACGTTAATAAATGTAAAAAAAAAGTTAAATTAAAAATTAAAACAATAACCTAAAATGGATATTATTCTATGAAAATCACATATTACAAACAATGTTAATACACTTACATATATTTCAAAGCTACAAAGAAAAAAAATGGAAACTTCTCACCTCTATTAGCTAGTAGTGCAAAAAATAGCGATCGAAGATGGATTTTGACGTTTAAAGCGTGATTACCCCTAAAAATGTACAATTGACATGTATAATAAATTACTTATTCGTAATGTACTCATCAAGACCTTTCTTTAGAGTGGTCGCAAATGACATTTGTGACTAAAGAATTTCATGATGTCCAAAAAGACACAGGGTGATATCTCCGAAGAAAATGGCCAATTGGGTCTCAAACAATTTTTAAAAATAAGACAATAATATACATAGTTATAACCTCACGTAAAAATAACTACTTTCTTACTACAAGACTCACAATTAATATTTGTACTATTTAGACCAAAATCTTTGGACACCCCTGGTTGGCTGTTCCACCAAAGTTGTGTTGGCTAACAAGTGAAAATCAAAATGTAATATTAAGAGGTATACAAAACCACTTTCAAACCTTCCGCACCGGGGGGGGGGAGGGTTTCTATTAGCTGGCCCATGGTCTAATAAGGTATGTTCGTTTGTCATGTTCGGTTACGTTACTCCAGACCATTTGTTGACATCCGTAAGTGGAGTAAATGGAGTAAGAAAAACTACTCCTCGACCTGATGAGGAGTAAAACAATATAGAGTAGAGCACGCAAAGTGAATACAAATGACAAACGATATGAAACAATAGCAACACCAAAAGACAACAATGAAACAAATGAATTGAATCGATGGACAAACAACAAGCTGTCAAAAAATAATTTCGTCTGATTTTGGAAAACAAAACAAAAACAAATAAATACACATACAAAACTTTCACTTAAACGTTGTCTTTCATTAAAAGTTTAAAATGGCGAGTAGTTACTATTGCTACACTTGTTTTTATTTCTATGGTTGCAATTTTATTATTTTGACAGCTGATGGTTTGTCCATCAGTTCAATTCATTTGTTCCATTGTTGTCTTTCGGTGTTGCTAGTGCCCTATTGTCAGAGCATTGTAGAGCTGGTGCAATGTACTGTAACTGTAAGATAATTAGGGTCGACTCGGGTCACTTCATAAAGGATCATAGTTTTGGTTTTGTGCATCCTTTGGGCAGAATTACGTCTGTCTGCAAACAGTGCTGTTATTTAGTCTTGTTCTTGATCTAGAGCAGCTACTCAGAGTAGTTTCTATTTGACCTTGACGAATTCACAGACTCTTGGTTACTTGTATTGAAGTTATGCTGGACTACGACAAACAGGCCTCAGTCACACTCTCATGTCGTGGGCAATCACTTGGGCTTGGTAGTGGTGGTGGTGGGTTGGTGAACGCTCTGGAGTGCTACCCGAAACGACACAGTCACGTACAGTGGCGTATCTACGGGGGGGAGGGCTGGGGGGCTGGAGCCCCCTTGTCCCGTTCGGTGCTGACGCAGTGCACTCGCAATGCCACGGCGCTGCTCTCACCTCGCGTAGTCAGTGCGCATTTGGAGTGCAAATATGCGGCCGGCTGTGGAAGTTGGCAAATGGTTCGCTGAAGCTGAAGCCGGGCCCATATCCAACCAAAAGTAAAAGCAAACATGGAAGATGTTTTTCACCACTATTCCGACCTATATAGGTGAATGGACGTTATTAAGGTTTAGTCAGGGGCGGCTCGCCCATAAGGGCACACGGGCATGTGCCCACCCTCCCCTCCCGCCAACCACCAACAATCACTCACATTAAATTACGAGTTGTGGTTTTGTGGTATGTTTACATTAAATCGAAAATTTTGTAATTGTAATGTGCACATTCAAATAAAGGCGCGGTGCACTGATTTATGCAGGCAGACGGCGGTACCCGAAGTCTCCGACAGAGCTCATTACGATTTCGTTTTGGGTTTTAACTACCGTATCGCTGGCCGCTGCGTCTTTGGGTTAATCGCGTCTTGCATTTTGTTGCCTGGTGATTCCCCGGCGGGGGGGGGGGGGGGGGGGGGGGGGGGAGAGCCCATGCCGATAACACTCATACCACGCATGCGCAGTTACGTTTTTCCGTTGATAAGTGAGTGGTGAGTCTAGAGATTATCACATTATACATGACGAATGAGCATGTTTGTCAAGAGCCCCAGTAGGGTGCGAGGCGCCGTTTAGTAAGTACGTGTGGGCGTAGTGTTGTGTGTAGACAGGTGGTTGTCTTTGTTCCAGTATAGTGCGTGTGCGTGTTGTATTGGGTCACTGTGTGATGTGTAGCTTTTGACTTTGTAGTAATAGTCAAACAAAATGAACGAGGTGAGGCACATAAATAAAACATAAACATTTGTATTATGAAGAGAGACTGGTAGCAAAGACATTAGGCCGACCAAGGCCTGAGTTGTGTATAACTCAGGTATGCCAAATTAGAAAACGAACTTCTTATAAATTGTATTCCCGAATTAAACAAGCGGGTAATCGAGAAATTCGCCGAGTCTAAAAAACACAAGAATACAGACATTAAATTATCAGGTAAATTTGCATGTGCAGATGTGCTGTTATTTATTATCTTCTAAATGAAGACTAACTACCCTTTTTAAATGTTAACTGATGTGCCCTACCCATTTCAAACCCCCCGAGCCGCCACTGGTTTTAGTTATGGTTAGTGGTTACTCTTTACCTAGGCTAGGCTACTCGTGCAATTTCTAGTACATCTAAGGTTGTCCATTTAACAACTCTGTTTTATATCCAGTAAATGTTTTATGTTATGTTATCCTTCACAATTCCTTTCACCTCGCACGTTGAACCTTTACCGCCAAATTGGTCGCACTGACAAGAAGTGTCCACTGCGAGTGCCGTGCATCACGTGACAAGTAACGTACGCCTGGGGGGGGGGGGGGGGGTAAAGGGCTACCCAGGGTAGGACATAGTTGTAACAAGGGGCTCCACAAACAAGACAATGGGGGTAATTTGTTTTTAAATCAGCATTTTTGAAGTGGTTTTAATGTGTTTTAGAAGAATTAAGGGTGCATTGCTGGACGGGTCAAGAGCAGCTCCGTGCACACTGCTAGTGTACTGCGTCAGCACTGAGCGAGACAACAGCAGCTTCGTGCACACTGCTAGTGTACTGCGTCAGCACTGAGCGAGACAACAGCAGCTCCGTGCACACTGCTAGTGTACTGCGTCAGCACTGAGCGAGACAACAGCAGCTCCGTGCACACTGCTAGTGTACTGCGTCAGCACTGAGCGAGACAACAGCTGCTCCGTGCACACTGCTAGTGTACTGCGTCAGCACTGAGCGAGACAACAGCAGCTCCGTGCACACTGCTAGTGTACTGCGTCAGCACTGAGCGAGACAACAACAGCTCCGTGCACACTGCTAGTATACTGCGTCAGCACTGAGCGAGACAACAGCAGCTCCGTGCACACTGCTAGTGTACTGCGTCAGCACTGAGCGAGACAACAGCAGCTCCGTGCACACTGCTAGTGTACTGCGTCAGCACTGAGCGAGACAACAGCAGCTCCGTGCACACTGCTAGTGTACTGCGTCAGCACTGAGCGAGACAACAACAGCTCCGTGCACACTGCTAGTGTACTGCGTCAGCACTGAGCGAGACAACAGCAGCTCCGTGCACACTGCTAGTGTACTGCGTCAGCACTGAGTGAGACAACAGCAGCTCCGTGCACACTGCTAGTGTACTGCGTCAGCACTGAGTGAGACAACAGCAGCTCCGTGCACACTGCTAGTGTACTGCGTCAGCACTGAGCGAGACAACAGCAGCTCCGTGCACACTGCTAGTGTACTGCGTCAGCACTGAGCGAGACAACAGCAGCTCCGTGCACACTGCTAGTGAACTGCGTCAGCACTGAGTGAGACAACAGCAGCTCCGTGCACACGGCTAGTGTACTGCGTCAGCACTGAGCGAGACAACAGCAGCTCCGTGCACACGGCTAGTGTACTGCGTCAGCACTGAGCGAGACAACAGCAGCTCCGTGCACACTGCTAGTGTACTGCGTCAGCACTGAGCGAGACAACAGCAGCTCCGTGCACACTGCTAGTGTACTGCGTCAGCACTGAGCGAGACAACAGCAGCTCCGTGCACACTGCTAGTGTACTGCGTCAGCACTGAGCGAGACAACAGCTGCTCCGTGCACACTGCTAGTGTACTGCGTCAGCACTGAGCGAGACAACAGCAGCTCCGTGCACACTGCTAGTGTACTGCGTCAGCACTGAGCGAGACAACAGCAGCTCCGTGCACACTGCTAGTGTACTGCGTCAGCACTGAGCGAGACAACAGCAGCTCCATGCACACTGCGAGTGTACTGCGTCAGCACTGAGTGAGACAACAGCAGCTCCATGCACACTGCTAGTGAACTGCGTCCGCACTGAGTGAGACAATAGCAGCTCCGTGCACACTGCTAGTGTACTGCGTCAGCACTGAGCGAGACAACAGCAGCTCCGTGCACACTGCTAGTGTACTGCGTCAGCACTGAGCGAGACAACAGCAGCTCCGTGCACACTGCTAGTGTACTGCGTCAGCACTGAGCGAGACAACAGCAGCTCCGTGCACACTGCTTGTGTACTGCGTCAGCACACAGCGAGACCACAGCAGCTCCGTGCACACTGCTAGTGAACTGCGTCAGCACTGAGCGAGACAACAGCAGCTGCGTGCACACTGCTAGTGTACTGCGTCAGCACTGAGCGAGACAACAGCAGCTCCATGCACACTGTTATAGTTGAGAAACTGTAAGAATGACGGCCCCCTCCATATCCCCTCCTCAGCTACCCGACCCCCTCAACTCCGTGACAACCTGCCAAATGAAATACGTAACTGAAAATCAGTTTCTTTCAGTTGTTCAGTTTGTTGTTTCATGGAGTTGAGGGGGATCCGGTAGCTGTGGAGGGGATAAGGAGGGGGCCGTCATTCTTACAGGTTCTCAACTATAGTGCATTGCATAAAACTGCCTTGCAAATCACACTTGTTGTGCACCCGTGGGCAACAACATAAGGATTTTTAGAAATAACGTCATCTTTACCAGTCATCTTTAAAATAAGTTTACTTCTTATGACGTATTGTATTCATTTGATTATGGTTCATAAAACTGGAAATTTTACATTAAACTTGAACTTTCCTCGCACTTTTTGCGTCACTCTAAAAATACTTTGTTACTTTCGGATATCCGTATCAACAGTTGAATGTTACCCTGTCTCACCCACTACCTGCCACTCGACCACTTTCACTTTCTAACTTTATTTTTGTATTAAGAATGTAATCATCATTCACGTAACTGGCAGAAATTCCCAAATCCGATTCGATGTTTTGCTGCCAAGTTATGAGTTTCAAGAAAACATTTAATATCGGATTTTGGTGTTTTGATTGAATAATAAACGATTTGGAGCAGGGGATCGAACCGGTTCGAACTGAAAACCGAAAACCGGAAAAAACCGTTATTTTTCCAGAACCGAAAACCGAACCGAAAACCGTTATGAAAAAGTGGTCAAACCGTAAACCGAAACGAAAACCGATATTTTGGGTTTCGGTTATCGGTTTTTTTCGGTTCTTTTCGGTACAAGCCTCCGTATATCAAAATCTCAAAATTGCAATATAAATAAAAATATAAAAACAAAAAATGCAAAGGGAACAATTATTTTTGGAAGTTCTGCGATTTGTTCCACTGGGATTTGGGAGGTCTTCCACAATACTCGATGGATGGCTGAGTTCCTTTTATATTAGCAATAATAGGAACGGAAAGTATACACAATGGTAACAACCTTCGGCACCATAATAGTTGGTTGACATATTGTTAACAATTGGAAGATGTGTTCGGCGAAGATCACAAAACGCACCGACAGAAGATTTTGGTTTCCACTTTCCTGGAAGTTATAAATCAAGAACCTTGGAGACGAATATGCCTACATAAATAATATTATGTTGAGTCTTGCCCGTTGACACTAATCTGATAATTACAGGGTTAAGACGAGACTCCGCTGTCGGAACACGTGCAAACCCCACCCTCGAACATATACAACAAACTTTTGTGGCAAATGACCATGCACTGTTACTTTTATGTCAGTCGGGTTTCAGCTTCCGTTTCGTAGATATGGGTAGGAAAAAAGAATATGTGTTCTGTAACTTTTTAAATTTAACGCAACCACAAATGAGTCGTCGTGCCAGATACAGGACTGCAACGTGATCATGAAGGTAAGAGATTCGATAATGCAGTATTACAAAAAAAAAAATAGTGATTTTTTGTATGCTATTTCCTCACTTTTAAAATGTCAAATACGAACATTGCTGAACCGGTTCGAACCGGTTTAAAGCGGTTCGAACCGAACCGTTATTTTTTATTTGCTCGAACCGAACCGAAAACCGAACCGAAATGATTCTCCCGAACCAAAAACCGAACCGAAATTAAAATATTTTCGGTTCGATCCCCTGATTGGATGCCCACTGGGATCAGGTGCGACACCATGGCCATCCCAGCGACACGATTTGTTGAGGGTCATTGATACATCCATTGACCTTGACTTCGCTTTATGATGCACTCTGGTGATTGGCTGTCACAGATGCTGTCACGTGAATACCATCAAGATTATACTAGTCCAAACATCATACCGACTCCAGATCCTTATCAACTGCCCCAATCATGCACTCTGGTGATTGGCTGTTACAGATGCTGTCACGTGAATACCATCAAGATTATACTAGTCAAAACATCATACCGACTCCAGATCCTTATCAACTGCCCCAATCATGCACTCTGGTGATTGGCTGTCACAGATGCTGTCACGTGAATACCATCAAGATTATACTAGTCAAAACATCATACCGACTCCAGATCCTTATCAACTGCCCCAATCATGCACTCTGGTGATTGGCTGTTACAGATGCTGTCACGTGAATACACATCAAGATTATACTAGTCCAAACATCATACCGACTCCAGATCCTTATCAACTGCCCCAATCATGCACTCTGGTGATTGGCTGTCACAGATGCTGTCACGTGAATACACATCAAGATTATACTAGTCCAAACATCATACCGACTCCAGATCCTTATCAACTGCCCCAATCATGCACTCTGGTGATTGGCTGTCACAGATGCTGTCACGTGAATACACATCAAGATTATACTAGTCCAAACATCATACCGACTCCAGATCCTTATCAACTGCCCCAATCATGCACTCTGGTGATTGGCTGTCACAGATGCTGTCACGTGAATACACATCAAGATTATACTAGTCCAAACATCATACCGACTCCAGATCCTTATCAACTGCCCCAATCATGCACTCTGGTGATTGGCTGTCACAGATGCTGTCACATGAATACACATCAAGATTATACTAGTCCAAACATCATACCGACTCCAGATCCTTATCAACTGCCCCAATCATGCACTCTGGTGATTGGCTGTTACAGATGCTGTCACGTGAATACACATCAAGATTATACTAGTCCAAACAACATACCGACTCCAGATCCTTATCAACTGCCCCAATCATGCACTCTGGTGATTGGCTGTCACAGATGCTGTCACATGAATACACATCAAGATTATACTAGTCCAAACAACATACCGACTCCAGATCCTTATCAACTGCCAGTGGCGTATCCAGGAATTGGGAAAGGGGGGGTTTTTAACCCATATTATAGAGAGTGGAGCCAAAACATAATTGGGGTTCCGGGGGGAGGGGGGGGGGGGGGGCTTGCCCCCGAAAAAATTCTCGTCAAGGTCATTTTAGTGCAAATCTGTGCGTTTTACAGCGGCCAACTGAAACATGATTACTCAGTTTCTGGCAAAATAAAAGGAACCTCAATCAATAATTAGCATATTTTTCGTATTGCTTTTGCTTTCAATTACAACAATAATACAGTAATTATAAAGTAAAACATCTAACTGACTTTTGAAATACTGTCTATTGATACTGTCTATTAAAATACTGTCTATTGAAATGTAAACGGTCATTTTCCATGTTTCCTTTGCAAAAGGGGGGGGTTTTGTCCCCCCCCTCCCCCCCCCGTGTATACGCCACTGTCAACTGCCCCAATCATGCACTCTGGTGATTGGTTGTCACTGATGCTGTTACATGAATACACATCAAGATTATACTAGTCAAAACAACATACCGACTCCAGATCCTTATCAACTGCCCCAATCATGCACTCTGGTGATTGGCTGTCACAGATGCTGTCACATGAATACACATCAAGATTATACTAGTCCAAACATCATACCGACTCCAGATCCTTATCAACTGCCCCAATCATGCACTCTGGTGATTGGCTGTCACAGATGCTGTTACATGAATACACATCAAGATTATACTAGTCCAAACAACATACCGACTCCAGATCCTTATCAACTGCCTCGATTATACACTCTGTTTCAACTAATACCAACAGATTCTTGGTGTTCTTTCGCGGTTTTCTGCTTAGTAGCACAAGCCTCATTAATACGCCTGATGTCACGTTGTGTCAGGGATTTCCAGGATGGCAACTCAAGGGCGTAAATGACCCCTAATGTGTTGGTCTCAAGTAGATGGTATGAACTATAGGAGTTTAAAATTTAGTTGGTACTATTGAACGCGGCCATTTTGTGAGCATGAGACAAAAATAATAACACAAACAATAATAATAACCAAAGAAAATCATTTGATTGAAACCTGTGTAAAATGATGAATGCAGCGTTCTTCCACTAAAACTGTGTAACCAAAATTCACTTTAAAAAAAAGAAGTGCCTTACTCATATATGTCGATTAATGCATTTTATTTGGTGCTGAACAAGTAATTTGTTGGTTACAACGTTCTTCCATTCAGGTATTCAAATAGTTTTGAAGAAAGGAATGTTTGGGTGGAAAGGGAAAGATGGAGGACCTCAATTCCTCACCTCTTACGATTGGCAGAGTCACTCTGGGACAAATTATACTCCGGGTCCAGACAGTGTGCTTATTCCATTTCTATGTCAACTTATCTTCTATAGTTGTCCCAACGAAAGTATTCTGATGCTTACGACACAGCCGAGTCAAAGGTGACAACTTAATTACCTAGGCCTACTTGGCTAATTCCTACCATCTAATCTAAACATGTCCATTGGTTACCTGTAACGGCGGGTCTGGTCAAACCGCCTGTTGTGACTCGACTAGGCCGAACCATGCATTTACGAATGTGTGAAAGTACGCCAGGTATTACCTATCTGTTGATTTTCTTTCAATTGGCGCGGTTGAAAGGGGCAGTCGACAATGACTGAAATCTGTATGCGAATACATTCGTTGGAGTCCGTTAGGTGGCTCATAACCCCCCCCCCTTCCCCCTGGCGCAAATTTTCAGAATAGCAGTTTTGTAGAGAAAAAAACGAGAAACAATAATCCACTTGTTTGCCACTTGACATCTGGGGCGTTTGGCCTTTAGGGATGTCCAAAGTTGACGTTATTTTACTACCAAGATCTCAAAGTTTGGTCACGTTTCTGGAAATTATGTCTGTTGAAATTGCAAAAATCAATACATAAAATTCCTCTAACTATCAACAAAATAAACTAACGTCAATAATGAAGGGTTATCCAACAATTATAGTTATATTGCCACTACTTTAGATATACCGTTCACTATCGTTAATCCGTTGAGTGGCACCTCCAACTAATGTGACTACTTGCTTTCTTAAAGAAACACTTATGATTTTACATTGTCTACTTGATTGCTAGTTGGTATCTGGGGTATCTTACATTGTAGGGGTGTCCATCATCATAAATATAAATATAATTGTATTTTTTTTGTTTAGTGGTAATCCCTAAATATAATAATTTTTGCACTACCAAGCTTCATAACTATGTACGAACAATCAATATTTATATGTTGATGTTATTATGAACAGGGTTGTCCAAAATCAACAATTTGCCGATACCACTTATGGTGGCCTTCCTACACACTCATTTTGTTCTGAACATAACTAAAGTTAAAGCTGAGTAAGATTTATAAATATTGTTATTCCGTAGAATAAATACATTTACATTACTGTACAAAGTTCATTTGAGTTGATAATAGCAATTATTGTATTATATTGAACATTTATCCAAAACCAAATTTCATGTAATAGCATGGTATTAGCCGATGTCCTGGTGAGATCGCGGACTCCCCTTATAAAGGAAATAAAGCAATTTATAATGTGAATAACCTGTTTCGTGGAAATCTTCAAATTAATCAAAACAGCTAGGCCTCAACAACAATTAAAATGCCAAATTGACCCTGCCTATACAAGCCGTGATTTGATGAAAATGCTGTAAGAATGAGAAGAGATCAAGCAAAGAAGTATTTAATAACTGGGTGAATAACAAAACTTCGTCGAGTTTGGAAATAATTTCTTTCAAATTCTAATAATATACAAATAGAAAAATAAATCTTATCGCAGTGGAGAAGTGATGTATTTGCATACCAGCTATTGCATAGACGATTGTTTTGTGGTATGTGAAGACACGTGCACTGTTATGACTAGTGTAGATGGCCGCACCATGACATTACAAACCCCGTGGACGATCTACAGTAATCAGAAGAACAGGTCAATACAAAAAACCTACTACATTATCAGTATGCTCTAAACATTTCTGAACAAGCACGTGTTCTCGTTATCAGCAGTCCGGACACAGGTGTGAATTTTTACTTTGGGTGAAGTATGTCCACAGTCAATAATTTTATTTTATTTTATATAGTTTCTGGGAACAAGGAAAGACTAGTTGACGTAAATGAAGTGGGAAATATTATAAGGATGGAAATGTCTAATGCTCTTCCTGCTTTCCATGCATTCACTGGGTGTTAGTTATAGTACAAGCGCATTAATTGTTCGCCAAGGGAAACTGGCTCCACTGAAGGTTCTTGAACACCACATAATATCTGGGTGTGTTTACGTCTTTGGGAACATCGATGAGGAACAGTATGAAACACTAGAGAAATATGTGTGTTTGATGTATGAGCGTCATTAGACAAACCATTTAACGTCAATAACTTCGATATACCATCTTAAAAAACTACAACGGTTCAGACTTCAGCCTTTCACCTCCTTGTAGATCGTCTTTAGGACAGCCCATAAAACGAGCTAATTAGTCACTTGTTTGTAATCGGACAGTGGAAGCTTAACCAGATATCCCCGGACCTAATTCTATGGGTGGCAGCCCAGCTGTGTGGAGTAGTCTTGTGTATACGTGAACTGAGGGTGACATTATGCCACAAGTATTTGTAGGTCTGCTGAGTGAGAACACCAATAATGGTGATGCTGGCGGTGATGATGCCGAAGAAGAAGTAGATGAGCTCAGTAAAGTTAGCGATTACCAAGAAATGGAATTGTACTTTGACGAATACGAGTAGCTAGAGGGAGAGAGAGAGAGAACGAAGGAACAGATTCCAATGAAACAATGAGCAATAACATATAAATTAAACAAAACTGAACACACTACATTCCTCCCTTCACAACAAACTTTCCGTACACAACAAACACCCGGGGTTAGTTAAACCGTTTCCCTTGATTTTCAATCGGAATTCCTTATTAATGTAATTTTGCCTGCTTTATGCTTTTGGTTAGACAATATGATATCGAATTAACTGCGAGTTTCAAGAAGTACCTACAACAACAGTGTGTACGTGTGCAAACCAATTCCATGATTATCCGTCTATTTACAAATATCTCAGTAATTCTTCACTCTTAGAAAAACTACAAAACTTCGTCCATTTTAGAAGATCGTCGCTTAAAACGTAGAAAGTAAAGGTTTATTTATTGCCACGTAAATTGAAGTTAATTTGAATTGAAATTTTGGACAACCCTATCTAAAAATAAAATAGTTCTGTTTTGTATTTTATTTCGACATAATGATGACAAAACTCTGACAGCATTTTTCCATCGAGTAACATAATTAGGCAATTATTTGATTAAAACATTAAATTATGGACACCCCTGACTATGTAAATGTTATGGATTAAATATATGCTTATTAATAAAGAGGTTTAATGAGTTTGGTACTATCCATACATATATTTCGTTTTCTTACATTGTTTACATATTAATCCTAATAAGAAATCCAGCATTTTGGGCACCCCTTTTAAAAAAAATTCTTCATCATCTGTTTTTAATACGTTGTATGTATCATTATACTTCTATATGGATCTTTTTTTAATCAGGATATGCCAAAAATTGCATGTAACAGTTGTATACAGTGGTCAAAACGTTTATATTTTTTTTAATTGGACCCCCCTTTATAAATTATCTTTGTTTTTTTGTACTTAAAAGAAGAAAATACTACTATACATCAGTTTATGAAAGAATAATTACAAATTTACAAATACTTTGAGAAAAGTGACAAATTCAAGTTTTGAAAATCTCAACTTTGGACACCCCTGGAGGCCAAACGCCCCAGCTGTCACTTGGCAAACAAGTGAATTATGGATTGTTATTTTTTTTCTCTATCGAACTGCTATAGAGAAAATTTGCGCCAGGGGGGGGGGGGGGGGGGAGGGTCGCTTCCTTAGTACCGTACCTAGCCATGTGGTTTAGCCGCGGTCCGGTTCCCATACGAACGCCAAGGTTAAGCACCTCGGGCTAGGTCAGGAGCAGGGTGGGTGACCACTCGCCTCTGAAACACTAAAGTCAAATTACACTTAAGAAGCAAAGTGAATTTAGAACTTCAAGTCGCTCAAAAGATGAAAATTATCGTCATTTGGTCCTGGAATGAATTTTTAGTCCCAAAAGTAGAAAGAGACTTGAGATTGAAAATTCATTCTAGGACCAAATGACGATTATTTCCATCTTTGAGCGATCTGAAGTTCTAAATACACTTTGCTTCTTGAATGTAATTTGACTATAGTTACCGTTGGTTAGAGCAGATTGGAGGGTTTGAAAGCTTGTGTAACAGCTTCGTTCTTCTCGTCAACTGCTCGGCAGTCCAGGTTAGTGGAGGAACCTATATGACTGATCAAAGTTACACGATCCTTTCGGATGGGACGTAAAGCCGATGATCCCCTTGGTACGTTCCGACAGGAGTAGACTACGTGCCGGTACCAGGCTTCCCCTCCTTCCTTCTTCATTACCATTCATCAATCATCTGGCTATAAAGAGGGCACTGAACCCTACACTGGCATTTAATTTCAATAAAGTAAGTGAATAATACCTTGTAGACGAAATGATGTGAACCAGTGTGTGTTATGTAACGGCCCTCCGCTATCTCAGACATATCTGTGGACGGACAAGTGAGCGAATGGGCCGACCTTGGAGAACCAGGGCAGCCTTGCCTGTCCACTGCCCGACCGCCGCTCGGTTAACAACCTTCAATAACAAACAATTACTTTTTTTCCAGTAAATTTCGCGGTGGAAATAAAGACACTTGTTAAAAGTTTGGTGATTGAGGTCGTCTCTATTTTGATTTGAATAACAAGAAAGTATCAACCTCGTGGAAGTGTGTACAATCGTTTTATTGGTGTAGCTAATGAAGCAGTTATTTCCTCAATCTGTTGCGTGGTCAATGATACCTACTGCAAGGCCGCCTCGGCTTCGCTCCGAGTGATCTCGCTGATCTTCCGGTTTGGTACATTTCAGAAGAAATCATTTCCTCGATAGTTATTGCGAGTTGTTATTGGTTCTGACTTAATAGCGCAATCAATGCTTTGAGTTGCTGTTATTGTCACGGCTCTTTGATCAGTTTATCCACCAGGCTATTTTCTTGTTGTCAATTGTAATACTCTACAATCTGTGTAAAACCTGCAATTTAATTCATCGATTTTTTGTTTTTATTATAATAAATATTTTTTCCCGTCATTATATTATTGGAATTAATATTATTGTTACTACAACAATAATAATAATAATATAATTAATTTTTACTTTTTAACTAAATCTAGATTTGAATTAATTATTCGCAGCACGCTTAACTTTTTAAATGTATATACAACATTGTTTTAGAAGTGCTTTAGCATTGATTTTAGTATGATTACACCATTGTATTTCAACAACCGTTTGTTTGTATAGAGAATTAAACATGTATTTTGTAATTCTTAGTCTAAATCTAAATTTGAATTGATTAACGTTGACTGTGCACTATTTTATGTATGTATTAAAAGCAAACCTTCGAGCGAGCAGAGAGCTCATAAAAGTGTTTGCTTATTAGTAATCTTGTGTAATTGTACAGAATAATAAATGAATGAAATAAAAGAAAAAAATTCCCTTCCTTCTCTTCTCTCCTTTGCACCATCAAGACGATGCGAGAGTGCACCGAAAGATGGTGGTGACAAAGTAGCTCATAGGCTGAGGACCTTCCGCACGATATTAGTTGTGCCGAGGATTGCAGCCTTCTGCATGACACGCACGTGCTTGTCCTTCAGGTGGAGCTTCTCTTTCGCAGCTGACCACTCTTCGGTGACCAGACCGTTGACGGAGACGACGACAGGAACTATCTCAACGGACCTCAGCTTGTATATGTCCTTGAGTTCGACGGCGAGTGGCTGGTACTTACGCCTCTTCTCAGCTACAGTGTTGATTGATCACAATATGATTGTCTAACGGGACGGCGAGGTCGTTATTATTATTATTATTATTATTATTATTATTATTATTATTATTATTATTATTATTATTATTATTATTATTATTATTATTATTATTATTATTATTATTATTATTATTATTATTATTATAATTATTTATTATTTTTATTATTATTATTATTATTATTATTATTATTATTATTATTATTATTATTATTATTATTGTTATTATTATTATTATTATTATTATTATTATTATTATTATTATTATTATTATTACTTATTTCATTGTTACATCATTATCATTAACTAGAAATAATGCTTGCTTAAAGGAATAGTCAGATGAAAAACTAAAGAACTACCATTTGTAGATGTCCACCCTCAAATATGGAAAACATGACTAAACGATATCATACTTTAAAAGCAGGCGGTTAAAAAATTAAAGAAAACGCGATTTTTTGGCTTGGTGCTACCAAGTAGCACCGAGCAACTTTTCTCATGGTAATTCCCATTTACAAAAATTGTTGCCTCGAGATAGTAAAACCACCGCTCAAATAGGGCACTTATCAAAAATCGATCAGGAGGTTTAATGTGCATCGTTTCTCTACCGATAACATGCTTCTTAGTACGAAAGTGTACTTCTACAAAATGCCCTGCAATTAATTTGTTTGTGATTTCATGTGTAGAAAAGTTGCAATCTGTTTTGAGCGGCACTGTCCGCAGTCGCCGAGTGTTTCGCGGAGCGCTGGCTGGACTCGTATTACACAATGAGTGCTCTGTCTATCAGGCAGACGTTAGCGACCTCGGAACCGATACAGCTGTACTACGCTTTAGAAGAAAAATGCAGCAGATCGGACGGAGTCAATCAATTAGAATAGCTGAATGTTCACTATTTTTTTTCTTGCGTTGAAGCCACCTATATCAATTGTACTTTACACATAACTGATTTTCATGCACTTATGACTCATTGGTAATTTTCTAGTTCTCCATCTGACCTGACTATTCCTTTAAATAATTATTATCTTATTTTACTGTTACTTTATAGTACTATTGAATGATTTTAGCACGTTTTAGTGTATATACTATACTTGTGTTTGTCATATAGGTTATTTTAACACAATTTAGAAAGATGTTAATTTATAAATGTAAACAGGGTAATGTCCCGTGCGGGGGTTTCTTTTCTTGATATGATTGTATATATTTTTTGGATATAATAAAACTGAAATTATTGAAAGTGCAGTGGAATGAAATTGTTTTTTTTTCAACAAGTAATGGTTTACTAATAACTTTTCTACAACAATATACTAGGTTGGAAAATATATGTCTGGACTAAAGCTAATAATCAAATTGAATAATATTTACATTTTAATGCTGAATTGTTGACAAAAGGAAAAATGTATCTAAGAAACCTTGCTGCACATTAATGATTGAATTGATTGAGTGTCGAGAAAACTATCAACATGCTGTAGCGAGACACCATATATATCATGCATTGGCACAGTTCCTGTAAAGTTTTGTAATTATATTTTAACACGCAAGCTGTAAACTGTTGAATTATATGAATATTAAGTAAATGTTCACTTGGTTATGTGAATATTGTTGATAAATTATGATAATGAGATATTAATGATCAATGAAACTTAATTTAATTGGAATGATAGTTGTCTGGTACTGATAACCTCGATATCCACTGCCCATGAACATTACTATAATAATAATAATAATAATAATAAAAATAATCATTTTTTTAACTTTTGATGTATTTATATTACAAGATTTTTTCAATATCAACGAAAATTTCGCGGCACCCTGGTTGGGAACCACTGAAATACAGCACAAAACAGAGCCAAATCTTATTCAAAGGCGAGGTAAAGTATTACTAGCATGGATCACAATAAGTTCATTTCATGATGACCACAAAAACAAAGAAAAAAAACAAAAAACGCAAACATTGAAATCTTGGAGGTTGTAGCGATAAATGTACAAATCTTGTTTATCAATTGTAATTTGTAATGTAGTGCACACGACGAATGTTGTAAGCTTTGTGGAACTCATCGGTAGTTTTTTGAGTCATTGTATTCAGATATTGGCAACAGTCAGAGATCTTTCTATATAGCGACTCTTCATATTCTTTGGCTAGTACGTCTATTATACGATTACCCTTCAGTATTTAGGCAGACGGTAGAAGAACGGGACACAAAACAGACACAACGAGTAGTACTAGTAAGGGATTTATGTTTTATTAATTTTTTATTCTTCGGTCAAAGCGACTTTGTTAATGGGGCCGTCAGCTATGACTGATTATTGAACAAAACACTGTAACTAAATGTTGCGTTAGTCTGCTAGGGAAGCTAGTCGACTATACAAACGTCAAATTGGAACACAACACGTCCCCATTACTTAGTGCGCCAACAGACTTCACGCCTTCACTTAGACTTTAGACTTTACATCTAAAACAAATACCACTATATTACTTGATAATAGTTATGCTAAAAGTTTCTTAAACGAATTGCTTGACTGGTACAACTGGTTTAAATCTGCTGTCTTCCCGCACTTCGATTCCCAAGTCGGCCGCTACGCTGCGCCATCATGTATGCATAGCGGTGGCGCGCTCAGCGGCCATGCACAGCACATATCCGCCAACTGTACACTGGAGGGTGATTACAATCTTTATAATTTGAACTTAATAGTTAGTTAATTAATTAATACATAACATATAAGCAAACAGTGAAGTGCACTGCAAGATGAGCCAACCAGCGAACCGCCCGAGACAAACCACCTAAATAGCGACAGCTGATTGGCTGTGAGTGAGGGCCTATTCGTCTCCTTTGACGAAAACAGGAGAACTTTACGGCCACTTTACAAGCTTTATAATAGGAACATTGGTTTCAGCATTTGTTCGACGTTTTTGACAGTATGATCATATGAACTCGGGGGGTGTTTGGAGGAGGAAAGGGACAAGGAAAACGTAAAGGGGTGCGAAAGGGAAAGGGGAGGACGTGGACTACATTCCGTCTCGCTTCTCCCCTTCGACCTGACCGGCTAGGGTAGTCCTACCACTACCAGAAGCATCTGCTTCCGCCGGCATAGCTCAGGAGATGACATAAAGCACGACCACAGACCACGATAAGGTAGGCTGTCCCTGGGCAGGAACATTACATATTAGAAAACAGTCAAGTGGACTGGAAGTGGAAGATAATAACAAGAAAGTAGGCCTACAAGTTGCTGTCATCTAATATTTATATTATTTATTATACTATTTTACTTTATTTAATATTATTATATTCATTCATTTATATTTATATTGACTTTACATTCTAAAAAATTGTATCCTGATATGGCATTATGAATGTGGTGTGAATATAAATGCTACTAATTTAAGTTTGAAACCTTACATATATATATATTACTATTAGATTACATTGTTTAGGAATTGTGCAGGCCTACACGTTTTTGTTTTGTGTATGTATGTATCACATTAACAAGCAAACAATCAATTCAGGTCAATAAACTTGAACTTGGCTTCCGGGTAAAGCCGCGTCGATCATCGCTTAAAAGCTGACGTTTCGGGCAGGTTACACTACCCATCTTCAGAGCTAAAACTTGAAGAAGTCACAGAATGAAACCTACTCGGTCCAGCTCCACTCTGTGAAGTTCAAGTTAATTGATTGACTCGGGCCGCGAAAGCCTACGTGAGTGTTTAATCAATTGAAGTGTTCGACTGTTCGTGTTGGTGACTTGTGCCCTAATTAAGTCGAGTAGACTAATCACTGAAGCAGGAGCAACACCATAACCATAGTACTAGAGGAGAAATGTGCCAGCTATTCATTAGGCAAGGCCCCAAGGTTATTACATTTCCTTGATATGATGTTTTGTAATTAATAACAAAGAAAAATACCTACTTATTAGAGAACAGGTAAGTGCACATTTGTCATGTTCTCGCTTCTAACACGCTGCATGACCATGTAGTGTTGTCCCGTAGACGAGTGTCATGCGACCTATTCGTGACGACTGACGGTACAGTGGAATATTACTATAATCTCACACTTTGCCGCCATTTTGTGTAGCAAAAAGAGTAACGAATTAACTTCTTGACGATTTTGCCACAAAACTATTTGCGTTGAATCGACATCGAAACTTTTGGATGTTTCAAATTTCAACTTGATCGGACTCTCCGTTCGATCCCAACCGCGAGACAGAAACAAACGAACAAATTAAAACAATAACAAAGCGCAGCGGTGTAATAAAAGTAGAATGGCAACGTTCGTTTGCTCGTCAGTATTATGTTGTTTTTACCCCCAGTGACGGGTTAACAGCGGAAGTGGCTAACTGGCTGTCGTGTCGCTGTGTAACGCGACAATACGCGAGCATATCCACACCCACAAATATGTTCACCAAAAGTTCTCAAAGTTACAATCATTGTTCAATACACGAAGGTGCACAATATTAATTTAAAAACAATCATCGACAACAAAATAAAAACAAGAATGTGCATAGCTTAGATTTGTCGGGACTAGGAAATTACTCTCTGTGACGCATTGTTAAGCGACCACCTGCTATTTCCTGAAACTTTGTAACTTTATGGAAGATGTCACCACAAAACTACTAGTTATTAACTTATTATACTTACTGAAATGTTATTGCCATCTAAATTATGTATAAAATCTATTTAAAATTAACATAGTTCTGACGATAAGATATGTAGGTACGAATACACAATACACCATGGATTGTCTTATTTGGCTACCATCTTGTTTTGAGATAATAATTTTCTGTAACTTTGTAACTTCTTAACCGATTTTACTACAAAACTACCGGCGTTCAATTCACATCGAAGCTTTGGATGGTCAAAATTTCAATTAGATCGGACTCGGACTTTTCGATCGACCGCTATCGCGAGATATAAAACAAACAAAAGCACAAAACGAGTGCTATAATAAAAGTAGAATATTGGTGTTTGTTGTTTGATTCTTGCATCACTCATGTGACTTTCAATCACTTCAGCCTGTGAATGAGTAAATTAAATGTTTCATAATAATTTAAAAGCACCAATAAAATGCCGCTAGCCAAGTATAAATGGCAACATTTGTAGTAGGGGCCTAGGCCTAGTTCGTTGTTATCATTATCTGTGGTCAGTTTGTTCACGGGATGCGGATTCTTCTACCACATCCATCAAATTGCAAAGGATGTGTTATTGATTTTAAAGAACGTAAACCAACTCAAGGTCCAATGTTATGAACTTGCCAAAACACCGCCCCTGGCTTCCTGAAGGTTTGGCCACGAAATGTGCGGTTTAGAAAATTGGCACCAAATAAACGGGAAGTCGTGAGTAACACACTGTGGATTGAGGTTTGAACGGCCGGATACGGAAACCGTGATTATGTGGATGAATGCAGAGATATCCATTCTATAGGTCAGGGAACTCCACTAGCCATGTTTACATGGAGGATTCAATACGGTATTGAGTACGATCCGGCTGTTCAATCCTCCATGTAAACACTTTAAACTCGGATTGGATCGGTTGAATCCAATCCCCTAAAAGCCGGGATCGTATTGAGAGATTGTATTGAATCCTCTGCATGTAAACGACTTTCTAGTATCGTATCGAATTCACCAAGGTTGTTGTTGTACGTGTGTATTGTGACAGGTGACGGCGATCAGCCCGCGGTTTAAAGCGTCATACCGCGAACACAGACGTCGGACTGTGCGTGTTTACTTAAAATTACGAGCTGTAATGTCTAAACGAAACGTGTGGTCGTGTGAAGAGGTAATGGCGGGTTTACATAACTGACTAGTGACTAACGATTAGCGACTAAGCGAGCCCGTGACTAAGCCACGAGCTTCTTTCATTGGCTACGGTTGCGAATACTGCTCTCCGATTGGCTGTGACTAAGGTTTGTCTTGACTTGACTAAGAAGTTGAACATAGCTCAACTCCTTGGTCAAGTCCTTAGTCACGGCCAATCAGCACGCAGTATTCCCACTGTCGGCCAATGAGAGAAGCCTGTTGCGGCTAGTCAGTTTCATGAACGCGCTCTTAGTCGCTAGTCGTTAGTCACTAGTCAGTTATGTAAACCCGCCATAAGATGACAAAAAACAAAACAAAAGTAACGTTATGGTACAACCGCCTGCGTTACACCAACTAATGCATCCACTTTCTGATAGCCAGATTAAAGATGGCAGTGGATAAGAAGTTCATAAAAACACCGCTAGATTGCAATCGCTTGGTATTGAAAACGAACTGAGTGCGTGATAAATTCGGGTCATGTAAACGCATCGATCTGAATCCAATCCAATCCCAATCCAATACTCAATACGCCATGTAAACATAGCTATTGTCAAGGAGTGTGTTTTACTTATGGTAAGTAGAATGGAATAAAACAATCCC
>OX246743.1:4060989-4083489 GCA_945910005.1 Isoperla grammatica | reverse complement strand
CAATTCCTGTTGATCTTTAAATCAGTTCTTATACCAGGCAAGACCACATTAAACTCCGTCCTGAGAAGAGACGACAGGGGCTGCTTTTTCAAGTATGCCCTTCTTACACGGAACTTGCCGCTGTTTTGGGAAAAGGTCGTTTCTAAGTTGGAACTAGGATAGGATGGATTACAAAATACATTTTGGCAACACTTACTACAGTGTGAGGATGGGGGGGGGGGGGGGGTCTGTATATTGCAGGTGCAGTGCGGTGCGTTTGTCAATAATGCCGACTTGTGGTTCCTTGTCATAAACAACCTGTAAGGGAAGGATGAGTTTTGTGGTTATATTCCCCAATTGCTCGAAGTTGAGTGTTACAATAGGGTACCCACATCTGACGTAACAGCCGAACTACAACAATGGAATAAATGAATTGAACTGGTGGACAAACAACAAGCCGTCAAAGTAATATCTTTGCAAATAATGAGGAGAAACAATTAGTTGTAACTAAAGAAACTGCTCGCCAGTTAAAATTTAGGTTAAGTAATGGACAGCAACTATCTCTAAGTGTGTAAACGTTCTGAACGTTTGTTTTTTCCAACTTCAGAACTTCATATTTTTTTTTTGACAGCTTGCTTGTCCATCGGTTCAATTCATTTGTTTCATTGTTGTGTTTTGGTGTTGTGCGTACCCTATAGGGATATGGGGGCAAGAAGTGTCAGACCCACATTCCCAGGCAGTCACCTTCCCTTAAGGTTTCCAACTCTGGAAAGTAACATTCCGGGACAAATAATGCCGGAAACGGGAATGGCCCACGTGATACTGCCGGAGGCAATTTTTTTTCCCATTATTTACGTCCCTAAAACATGTTTTTACTGCTGATAAATATGTTAACTTAAAGCTTACAAGACTTCCAAAGAATTCAACGCATTCAATTAGGAGTCCACATGCCTGTCTGAAATTTTTTATTTTATTAATTATTGTGTGACTAACAATACTATTAATAGGGCATAGGCCTACCTATTTTTACTGAAATCTATTAAATGATTAGGAAAACATCATGCATTTGAAAAAGTCATCTTTGGAAAATCATGCTCACATTAGTATATTATTCATTCTCACTGCTCGTTTCGAGCTCACGTTTCGGGCGGAGCGAGGTCGCGGGTAGAAGTAAGATACTTTCATGTAATTCCGGGACACTTGCCGTCCCGGAATCAGTTTAATTTCAACCGGGACAAGATCTTCAATTCCTGGTCTGTCCCGGTGAAACGGGGACGGTTGGGAACCCTACCTTCGCATAGGGGCTGCGTCCCAAAGCTGCTAGTATAGACTAATGTTTGCAACTAACTAAAGTGGCCTCCTAAAGACTACCTACCTGAGCTTTGGACATCTGTACTAGAACACATTACGGCACTGCCTGCGTGACTGACATTCCTTATGTAAAGAAGGCTGAGAGACCTCCCAGTTGTTGTTACACTTTGACTACACTTTGGCTACACTTAGAGGTTATGGTTAGCTCAAGTTTATCTTAAGTGTTAGAACCTGATTTTTTACATTTGGAAGTAATAACATTAGTTCAATTGAACTCCAAATACGTTCAATTGTTCGCCATATTATTTGTATTACATTTAATTGTCATCTCTGGAACAGCTGTATTGTGGTTGTCGGCCATTGTTAGTCTACTTGGAGCGATCAAGTCTACACTTTCGGCTCCTACCTCCTACAGACTAAATTTTCGACTACTTCAAGCTTTGGGCGTATACTTCTGACGTCACGTCCGCTAATTTAGTATACCTGTGAGTACACTTCGCAGCTTTGGGACACGGCTTTAGGTGTAATGGACGCTAACTACTGCTTCAAATATTACCGTCTATTTGCAAAATATGGAACACTATGGATGAGTCTCGAATCAATATTGTGATTTCAGAATCAAGCCTATGAATATGAAAGGTGTTGGAATAATATCATAATGGAATATTAGTAGGCCTAGTATATGCACATTGTGCATTAGTAATGAAAATTAAGTAGACCAAATCCTATTTCATGACTAACAATTATTTATTTATACAAGGTAGGTAGGTATCAAAGTTAATATTCATAACATACAATTCTTCCAAATAACAAATTTTAATTTTAATTATGTGATTACACAGTAGAACTACTCTTCTATCCCCTTCAGTGTTTCACCCCAAACACTTGTCTCTATAATATGTATTAATTCATAAAATGTATCACTAGTCATAGCTCAATCTTGCTGCACAAATGAGTTGGATGTGGTTTACTGCATACAACCATAAAAGGTAGTCCTACAATAATTTCCACCAGGTCAAAGAGTACAGGGTACTACACCTTATTATTTATGTATATTATAGTAAACTATCATTCTTTTCAAATTCAATACAATACACACACACAAACGCAGTACAGTATATAATATTAATGATTATTCTGGAGGTTTTTTCACACGAGTTGCCACAGAGTAAAGAATTTTAGAACACCCCATTATTCCCAATGTTTCCGAGAGTCGCCTAGCTGCATCCTGAGAGGCCTCGTCCCACTGCTGTAAAGAACAGCCACCTCCGCGATGGTTAGCGTCAGCAGTGGGACGAGGTCTCTGCATCCTGAGAGGCCACGTTGCACTGCTGTCAAGAACAGCCACCTCCGCGATGGTTAGCGTCAGCAGTGGGACGTGGTCCAAGGATGCAAGATGTAACGCTCTGAAACGTCGGGCAAGTACAACAATTCTTTACTCTGCGTCAGCTTGTGTGAAAACCGCTCCACAAACTCATATGTCCATGAGAATCTAAGATAATACATAATAGTTATCAAGGACAGTGAGGCCAAAGTGGCCAAGATAACCTAAGCTCAGATGTTCTATAGTGGGACTGGGGGAGACTAATGGCTAAACACACAGTCGTGACTCAAGCCTCTCTCAACTCAGCCTCTCCTCAGCCTCACCTGACCACCAATCACAAGAGCCCTCCACAAGGTATGCCGTTCCGTGATTGATGGTTGGGCGAGGCTGATGAGAGGCTGAGTTGAGGAAGGCTCGAGTCACAACTATGCATTTGGCCCTAAGCGAAATAAGTATACCCCTAGTCACCTTACTGTACATTTCTCCCCACTGACCCATTAATTATTATTATAAATTATGTATTTGCCATTTGGTGTTTGACGACGTACTTTACAACTAGGTCATATGACGTCGGGTGTCTATTTAATATTCTTTATTCCAAGTAGATTGGTTTGTACGTTATACAGGTATAATTACAAAAAAAAGTTGAGTAGGAAAGTAAATCAAATGCAGATAATTATATAGCTATTGCTTGTGTGTGTGTGGTAGTGAATTTCCTTGGGTTATGTTTTTCGTGCAAACACATCAGAACATCTTGCTCATAGTACAATTTAACACCCTATAGTATATATATATAACATTTATACATGGATTACAGCTTACAGAAATAATCTTTTATAAACATATAGGTTAATCATAGAATATTTAAAAATATAAAAGATATAGTTATATTACAAAATACAAATATTAAGTAGAAGACCTAGCTAGCTGCAGGGTTTAAATAACAAAAAAAAGTACAATAGTACATAAAAAGTGTTATGTTCAACCGTGTACAATACCCAGGTTCATCCGAAGTATGCTCCACAGTTGGAACATCTTCGGTTCTTCATAGCGAGACAGCAAAGAATTCCGAGCGGGAAAAAGAATATCGCGCAGAATACTCCAAGACACGTGTAGTCGTCTTCTAACATGCCCACCTACAGCAAACAGACATTACACAATTGTTAGAAATCCAGTGAGTAAGCATTCCGATTCTGCTTTTGTTCCCTGTGTCCAACAATGAAGTCGGGTAGGGGATAAGAAATTAATCCCATCATATTCTGGCCCCTAGGTACATTGAAGCCGGCTGGCCATGCCTGACGCTTCCCTCAAGTTAACTTCCTCTGGCTCACTTTCTTCTTCCTCTGCTCTTTCTACAAATTCTGTGTTTTGCAAACGTCAAGTGTAAGGTGTATTGTGTTAAGTATGTCGTTAGACAACTAATAATCTAATCTTGTTTAACTTAAGAGCTGTATATTTCAATGTTATTTTGAATAAAATTCGCGTTAGAACTCGTTTTAGGCATCTAAAATTAACTGTTTTTTTTGGCCTCTGTTGCAATTGCCTCTCTGGCTGGGGCTTTGCCCCAGACTCCAGCTGGTCTGTGCTACCTCATACTTTGGAATACTGTCCCCGATTGCCATAAGGTAAAGACTGCAACCCTACTTCTAGCTTGTATCTGGTGAATCCTATGCAATTAACCACTACAATTGATGATGGTTTCTGTCTCGTAACCATCATTGTCTAGGTGAATCACAGACTTTCATTTCAGTAGGTTACTTTGTATCAATGGATAGAGGCCTATATAGGTAGGCATATGCATGCCATCTAAGGCAAGACAATTTTGAGTGTATCCACTTGCGTTTTACAGAACTCACAAGTCAAAAATATCCCTGTCTTAACATTTTCACAACAAAAACTTGAATTTTAGATCCTTCTGTGGACAGCAAAAGTGAGGTTGCATTGCAAACAGAGCTAAAGAATGTTTACCCTGCAGGCTGGACAAGCACCAACGATGATTATCTCCTGCGGACGGACAGTGATGGTTGCGCCATAGGACGGAACGTAAACTCCAGGAATCGGCGCTTGTTGGGGTCCGTGGTACGGCTGATATCCCGGTGGAAGTTGTCCGTGGACACTGGGGCTGTATTCTGAAATTGTACAGTGACATGAACAAGAGTGTTTTTGATTCAAATCACTGATGTGTTTTTTATTAATCCTATGTTGATTTAAATGAAAATACATTTTTTTTTTATTTAGGCATAAAGTTAAACACATGTCTTATGAATAACATGTGTTTCAATGTATGGGAGACAATAGGCCTACACTATAGACAACATTAGTGAGACCACGTGAGACTAGTGATGGAATGCCAGGGGCTAGCACCCGTGTAGTGCTCGTGATTGGAGAGGGATGGAGATTGAAAAGATACACAGAACAACCCACGGGCATAATACCCCGGCAACTAACTATAAAATTAGTTTCTCTGTCATCTAGCCTATTTAAGCGATACACAGTGCTATTCTTGCTAGGCTACAAGTGCTTGTTTTCCCAGCCTGCTGGCTTATGGGCATCTTCACCGAAATCGAACTTGCCATTGGCGGAGTTACCGAAAGCCAGAATGAATCAAATTTTAAAATGGTACGTACACTGCATGTTATAGCCTAACCCTTGCTTACATTATAATAATATTTTAGGCCTATCAGTTTGTTATTGGGAATCTATTATTTTATAGGCCTAGTGCACTGCAGCATCCCAGTTATTGTTACAGTCATCGATATAGGGCCTAGTTAGGCCTATATAGGGTTAGACTAGTAGCCGGGCTAACGTGCACGTGCACCGCACTTTAGGTCATACCTATGACGTTGGCCCCTTTTTATTAGTTTCTTAGGAAAGAAATGGATTGAATGGACACACACCCTAGGCCTAGGCGCTAGGCCTAGGGCCTACTCAAGTCTAGGACAGCAGGGATGTTTAAAAGTAGTCCAATAGAAACGTAGGCCTAGGCCCTAGACCTAGTAAGGAACGTCAAATTTCTGCCACCAACCTGCATATGGTTACTGTGAGAGAGAATTAAGAAATAGGCTATGGCATGGCATAGACCTAGGGCCTAGAAACTTCAAACCCAATGGCCTAGGGCGGAGGGCCTTTATTTGTTTTGGTTGCTTTTGATGGTGTACATTTTTGCGTGAATCATAGGCATGCTTTTTACGCCCTAAATTGATATCAAGCTTACAAGGCCTAGGGCCTAGGCTAGGTTAGGCCTACATGCCAAGATGCCAGCTTACCTGGTGCTTTTGGAGTGTATGGTGGTGGTGGTTCACGAGTCGTTGGATCGGACATTTTCGAAGATCGTCTAGGCCTATTGACGTATGTGGAATAACAAAAGGGCAACCGTGGCTATCAGATTAGATTACCGGTATAAAGTTTAAGGAATTATTATCAATCAACCTATCAATATATAAAACAAACAAAATTAGTTGTTGACGCTGTTGGTCCAATGTCATTATCAGCTGTCACGAGGCGGAGTTTCCGGTCGAAGAAAAACCGGATGGTTTGCTAACTTGCTAACAGGTAGCAGCACTTGTAGGTTCATTTTGAACGTGAACATTACTAAACGTTCACTTTGCACGTGTTTCATTAAATTATAGCATTGACATCATTTATTTGATCACACACACGGTGATTTCTAGAGGAATACGACAAGTCATGGCATAATATACATTTTTTTTTTATCACGTAGTCAGTGTTATTGTTGTGTTTCGTGGCGGTATTTAAAACCACTCATCATTGTTTATTTTCTGGGCTGACCTATTTCCGGTATTCCTAGATGGCTCTGTATGCGAGGGGGCAGGGGCATTGCGTCTAATAGCAGACTAGCAGCAATAACAAAGGGGGGCACGCAGTAGATTGAAGAGCCGTCTCGTTCGACCAATGACAAGGTTGCTACTGACGTCATTCATGTCTGGGGGTCGGGGGATGAGTAGCTTTGAAAACAAGGTAGTGTGGTGTTGTGATCGTGTGGTGTGATATTTTGATAGTATTAAAGGAAAATGGACTCTTTGAGGGAACAAGTCATGATTAACCAGTTCGTATTGGCTGCCGGATGTGCTAGAGATCAAGCCAAACAGTTACTTCAATCTGCTCACTGGCAATTTGAGGTAAGTTGTTTGTAAACAAATGTCCAACGAAGATGGCTGCTTTTAGTTGGTTCTTAATCGGTCGTTAAGGTTGATGGCTTGGCATGTTCAAGGACTGAAGGTCAGGTGTTTATATTTGTACAAAAAAGTCATAACATGTCGTTAATCATGAAGCAGAAGTAATTCGCCGATGTGTGTACGTGTAATCTGTTGCACGTACGTACCATTGTGTAGGCCTACCTAGGCCTAGACCTAGGCCTAGTCGAACCCACACGAAAATATCTTTGGTGACAAGAATCGTTGAGTGGGCGCTTTTATATGTCAGTAATTTATATGTTCTGCGGAGAATATTTCTCTAGATTGTCATATGTTCGAACGAAATGGGAATGTCATCAAACGAAACGCAAACAGTCGGGCGAGTAAGGGCTTCGATTGGAATTTTCAGTCTACCGGCAGGCCTAGCTAAAAATGTAAACACGTTGATCTAGAAGTAAACGGTAAAGTAATGCAAAGTGCGTGGGCCTTAGTTTAGCTTAGCCTAGTTGCAAATTATGTCTTCCGCTCCAACATGTGATAAGCCAACACTGCTGACTCATTATTGTAAGGAGTACACGTCATACCTTCCTTATTCGATCAAGACAAGAAACTGGTCTAACGAGGCATGACTACCGGCTAGAGGCTATAAAAACAATAACACTTTATCCATATTATTTGTGTAGTGATTATTGGCTGCTGCTAGAAACGCCTCGCTTATCGGAGATGGATCGATACGGAATGCAGAGGACTTTTAGAAGGGTTTAATATCGGGAGGAATGTGCGTGCAGAGTTCGACATGCCGCACCACGATTACCCTTGTTGCACGTTATTGTTGTCAATGTTATGTTTGGGTCGAGCTACAGCTATCGCAGACGTGACCACAAATAATTAATACATTTTATTCAGACAATGATTGTTTTTGTATTCAATATATTGGCCGTGGCATGTAGCCTGGACCCGTCCAAGAGTTGACGATGTCAAAAGCTTGTGTGTCTGACTGAACTGACAAGCTCGGGTCCGCCCACGCATTCTTCTTCTTTTGTCATCGATCGAGCGTTATTTTAACACTGTCAGCTGGATGTACGGATTCAGTGAGTTCATTACAGAGGTCAACCAACTCGTCGATGAAGTGCTGTCGTTGTGTCGTTGAGTGCTGTTGCTCCAATTAACCATGTTGTTTTATGCGACTTCGAGGAGAATATTAATAAAATAAAAACATACTTCATGATTGTGGCAAAAAGTGTGCAAGGATATTTTGTATTTTACCTCTTGTTTGCATGGAAGTGGCCAAGTGGCTATTGGCCATGAGAAGGATGATTTGTTCATTGGTTTTATTTTTATGGTTTGTAATTTTTGTAATTTTTGTTTGTATTTACATGTGTAACTAACTGTACGGTGTACGGCTGAAGAGAGCCTCCGCACAGACGGTGGCTCTGCAATAGCCTATAGGCTACATTAAACAAATAATAAATACATTGGGTTTTATTTGTCAACAATGATGACTGGAAGTAGGAATGTGCACCCCTCAAAAGTCCTTGTAAAGAAAAAAAACAATCATAACATGAATGAGCTACCGTTTTCGCTTTGTCAACAATATCATTTCAACAGTGCAACAAATTACTAAACCAAAATAATCCTGTGCATTGTTGGATTGTGGTAGCTCCGTTCCTTCCTGACATAACTTGATGCAATAGCTGACATCACCTATAGGGGCACACTTTCATGTTCATTATTGATACTGCGTCATCAGTGCCTACTTATTTGTCGGCTAATTATTATTACCTACATTCCTCGACTACAGTTGATTGGCACGTTTAACAACCGATCGAGCTTTGGCTAGTTAGAACCACTTTGTACTGTGTAGGCCTAGTCGTTTCTGTAGTTCAACAGTAGAGGCATTGGGTTTCAATTCAACTTAAAACCCAATGGCAGAGATGTTGTTAAGTTTTCATGTTCGAGTCAACACTAATATCGTCTTACATATCAGCCCTTAGTGCGCCAAGTAGGTTTTAAAAAATTAGATATTGGTATATTTATTATGATGTCCAGACACCAGCTAGGAGTCGAATACATGTCACTTCCTCCGTGTAAGTCAATGACGCGTATAGTCTCGTCAAATTATCTTGCAAGATGGTGTCGTCACGGATTATGTAATTGGGAAGTGACGCGTGTGACAACTACCAACCTAAATCTAGTTGCATCTCGTTTCTTGCCTAAGGTGTTGTAGTGATAATATCGCTCGCCTGTTGTCAGACGTGGTGCGGTGGTTGCATTCCATTCACGGTTGGTGCAGTCAATGCAGTGGACAATAACAATGCAGCTATCGGGCAATCTCGAGTTTAATACCATTGAAATAGACCGTGTGGAGCGACCGTCTCTTCTCAGAATTTTAGGGACACATTGTTTCTTACGGCGTGGCCAGAGTATAGTTGTGTCTGGGATGGGTTTTGTTTTGTACACATCCTACTAACGAGTTCTTCGAGTGCAGTGTAATGTGTAATTATAAATAGGTAGTACCAGACCAGCAATAAGTTAGCCTACAGGAAATTCACCGCATGGAAGGGTTTTTTACATGACAGCGAACCCATACACGCACCTTGCACGAATTCAGAGAAATCATTATTTAAAATGTTTATCGGCCAAGCCATTATCTTGTGTTTCAATTAATTTATTCACCGTGTGACTTGACAGGGTACAAATATTGGCAGTGTCACATTTATAGATACTATACATGCAAAATGTAGCCTACGGATAAAATATACATAGCCTACATTCAGAAATAACGTTACCCGTATTCAGACATTATACAGAAATAGAAAAAATGTGAAATAACAGGCTTACGGGTAAAAGTCATTATAATATAGATCTCCGCCTGCAATCGTAAACAATAATTAATTACATTTCCTACTTGTCACCAGTGCAACAGTTTAATCAGAACCTTTTAAAAAATTGTCTTCGTTGTATTGTTATTTTTTATTCGATAATAACTAAATAAATATTTTCATGACCGTTCGGCTTGTATGTGTAACTGCCAACTGGACGAGCCTAATTAATTAAATATTATGTTCTTCCAAATTCAATTTGAAATAAAGAGTTGTGTTGTGTCGTGTTGTGTTGTGTCGTGTTGTGTTGTGTTGTGTTGTGTTGTGTTGTGTTGTGTTGTGTTGTGTTGTGTTGTGTTGTGTTGTGTTGTGTTGTGTTGTGTTGTGTTGTGTTGTGTTGTGTTGTGTTGTGTTGTGGTTGAACCGCGGGCGTAAACACGACCTTGTAGCCTGGTCGATGTCGTAGTCTGTCGTGACGTCACTGCTCGTGTTGTGTTGTGTTGTGCTGTGTTGTGTTGTGTTGTGTTGTGTCGTGTTGCGTTGTGTTGTGTTGTGTTGTGTTGTGTTGTGTTGTGTCGTGTTGTGGTTGAACCGCGGGCGTAAACACGACCTTGTAGCCTGGTCGATGTCGTAGTCTGTCGTGACGTCACTGCTCGTGTTGTGTTGTGTTGTGTTGTGTTGTGTTGTGTTGTGTTGTGTCGTGTTGTGTTGTGTTGTGTGGTGTTGTGTTGTGTTGTGTTGTGTTGTGTTGTGTTGTGTTGTGTTGTGTTGTGTTGTGTTGTGTGGTGTTGTGTTGTGTTGTGTTGTGTTGTGTTGTGTTGTGTCGTGTCGTGTCGTGTCGTGTCGTGTCGTGTCGTGTGGTGTTGTGTTGTGTTGTGTTGTGTTGTGTTGTGTCGTGTCGTGTCGTGTCGTGTCGTGTCGTGTCGTGTCGTGTCGTGTCGTGTCGTGTCGTGTCGTGTCGTGTCGTGTCGTGTCGTGTCGTGTCGTGTCGTGTCGTGTCGTGTCGTGTCGTGTCGTGTCGTGTCGTGTCGTGTCGTGTGGTGTTGTGTTGTGTTGTGTTGTGTCGTGTCGTGTCGTGTCGTGTCGTGTCGTGTCGTGTTGTGTTGTGTCGTGTCGTGTCGTGTCGTGTCGTGTCGTGTTGTGTTGTGTTGTGTCGTGTCGTGTCGTGTCGTGTCGTGTTGTGTTGAACCGCGGGCGTACACATGACCTTGTAGCCTGGTCGATGTCGTAGTCTGCCCCTCGTGTCGTGACGTCACATGGGTGTGTGCGTCACTGGGATCAGAAATGCATTCGCTCAATTTTTACACTGCGTTTTGAATGTATGCTGATTCGAAGCAAACAAATGTAGGCACGGTATTCTTAAATTTCGCTTTACAGAAAATGTTCATCCTCAGTCATACAGTCAACATGTTTGTTTGATAGAAATGCGCTTTGCCATCTCCGTTCATCTTCAAATTCATCCAGAAAATACGCCCACACACAAGTTCTTCTTATGCGAGCATTTCTCGATTAACAGTTTACTGCCATAAGCAAATATACTGTACATAATAATTAATGAACAAACCTATTATCAGAATAAAAAATAAATACAAAATAAATAATAAGAAGGAAAAAGTATTTATTATATATCATAATGCAATGTAAATATGTTTTATGTCAAACATGGAAAATATTCAATGCACTGTATAGGCCTACTGTGTGATGTAAACGATGAATAAAGTTATTTTGAGTTTGAATTTTAATTTAGTTTGAATTTAATATTTAGTATGTACCAAAGATATTCTTTATATTCACGTGACGTCACTGACATTGTTGGCGGCCATATTCCCGTACACGAAGTCATTGTTGTAGACAAACAAACAAATGACTGTATTATTGCATTCGGTTTCATTCAGTGAACGTGAAATGAAAATGATGAGCGTGCTCGCTGTCTAGACGCATCGGCATGTATTATTATAGCCGCCCAAACTTTCGCTTGTCATAGTTGGCGGCTCACGTGCATTATTGTGTGTGTACACGTACACATTAGCGGTTGGGGTGTACAGTTGCAGCGAACATCGCCCATTGGTGGTGGGATCCTGTGACTTTCATTCATAGATCGATTTATTTATCGTCTTCCTCTGTAAATCACTTTTATATCTGAACAGGACTGACATTAGCTTCGTTCGCCTGTCTTACACTGGGTCTTACACCATGGTCTAAGGATATCCTAGGTCTGGCACTCCCGCGCGCCCGATCTCGTCCGGCCCGCGCATAACGTCACGTGGATACAAGATCGCTGGCCGGCTGCCGCTTCGCGCGTGTTAAAATGCTACTCTCCTCCACTGATTAAATATCTATCGTCAAAATTAAAGTCGTATTTGAAGGTGTTTGTTATATGATTACTAACAATGCATTATATAAGTGGATAGAAATATTAGCTCAGTAGAAACTACTATAATATTAGGCGTACAGTGGTATAACATGAAGACATGACCGATAAACACATCGTTGCGTGATTATGTGTCATGTGAACGTGATAAAACCGTTACAGCAACATTAAACACACAATACGCATTTTGTAGGTAAATATATAGTTACACCAAACACATTTTAGCTGGAATTATTTTGCTTTAGCATTGTCATTTTATTCGTACCCAGAGTTACGCCTAATTCGATTACGTCAGTTATGATTCGTACCATTTTATAATATTGCGTATTATTATATAATGCTTACATGGGCCAAGATTCCAGTACGGTACTGGACTAAAGCCCCAGCTACAATTTTTGGCATCGTGATCGTAATCGGTTTCGTGATTGCAATCGTACAATTTCCCATTACAATCAATTACGACGTTACGATTTAGTTGTGAACAGTGCCATAAGAACCATGTAAGTTAGCTTTGTTACGATTTCCGACTTGCAATCCCGATATCGATACCGAAAATTGTGGTAAGGAGGCATGGTTAGGCCCATGTAAACGTAGCACATGATAATGCCGTTCCATACACTGTACAGTATAACGTCACATCACATGCAATACAAATATAAAGTCGGTAGTTCAAATACGAATTATAATGTGATTGCGTGCTGGCTTTAAATACGAGCGTAAATGCAAATTCAAATACAGTGGTTTTTCCTTCTAGATATTACGTGTAAATAATGTTAGGTGTTTGGAGGTAATGTTCATCAAGACCTGATAACGCGAATCAGTTGTAAGTTTTAAATTACATTGAATATGCCAAAAAATTAAAAATAACAGTTACATCGTTGAAACTTAACTGAACGAGATGAGATGATGGCATTGCTTTGACTAGGCCTATAGCTGAAGCTTACTGTTCTGCAATACAAAATAATAACGTGAATATATTTAGAGAATGCATCATTATTAGTATTATTAGTAACATCATCATTATTAGTTTTTTTAACTGTAGAGTACATTACTACATAATAATGTATTTAAAAAATATATAAAAAGCTTTTACGAACGAAACATACGAATAAACAGTTACTTACTAATAGTCAGGGGCGTAGCCAGGATTTTGGTTCGGGGGGGGATGACTATTTCCGAAAACGAGGTGGCGTGGAGCAGCTGGGGTCTGGGGTGAAGCCCCAGCCGCCGGAGGCAATTTCGCCGAAGGCGCAAATTTTTTTGAAGGCTGTTTATTTTAGGTGCCTAAAACTAGTTTTAAGGCGAATTTGATTCGTAGTTTGCTAATTGTTAGATGTTGTGTAAACGTTTCCTCAAAACCGGAAATTTTGTCGTCCAGGCAGCGTGAAGTCGGGACACGGGACATTCCCTTCAAAAACGGTTTGTCCCAGTCATTCCAGGACGGGTGGTAACCCTTAAAAAACATTGCCGAAGGGGGGTGGGGGAGCGGCTGGAAGTATGTTTTTCCAAAATACATAGTAGTTTGCAGCCGACATATACTGTAATTTGTTGTGGACCCATTAGAAGCATTGGATTTATAATTATTCGAGAAATAGGGTTTTCAATGGAATAATAATTGCAATTATAATCTACAAATAAGAGTTAAATTGCGTTTTGAGAATAAACACTTTTTTTTCTTTGATTTCGGGGGGGGATCGAACCCCCTGATCCCCCCCCCTCGCTACGCCCCTGCTAATAGTTAACGCTGTACAAACGTGGAGAACCAACTGTGTAGGTCAAAATATGCAAATAGTATCACATCACGTCACACTTATTAAAATATCGGAACTTCTAATTGACCAAGTACGTCTAATATAACACTTTTATAAAAGTTAATTACTTTTTTATATTCTTCCGGAACTAAGCACTTTGGGTAGAAAATTCTACTTTTTAAACACTCAAATCAAACACACTGACAACAGTTCTCAATATCTTTGTAGTATTTACACTCAACGAAACGTTTGGACACGACTCCTTGCACATTGGAAGAAGACGAAACACTACTGAGAGGTCCAGATACAGCCAGTGAGAAAAGTTTATAAACATTTGTGGAAGTAAGCAATCGTAATAAATTTATGATGACTTGGCGAGAATAATGCTATCGTAAAAAGGTTTCGAACTAACAAGGATCGAGCGAACATACAGAGAGTAGTTTTGTGTGCGTGTTTATTTACGGAAGTGAGTTATTTATATCGGTATCAAGAAAATGCAATGTAATAGTTCTGTTGTGGCAATATTACTGACATCTAAAGAAGATTATAAGTTGTCACCAAGACGGCAACCACAAACAAAGTGCGAGGATTTGAAATATGAGTGTTTAGTTAAGAACAGAGACAGTATTCATTGATTACCCCTGTCAATAACTCAGAGCGGAGCCCTGAATGCGTGCACTTGACTCGTGCGCTGGGCGATTCTTGTATCCACGTGACGTCACGAGCGGGCCGGCTGCCGCGAGCATCTGCGCAATGTCATACCTAGCCCACACAGTAATATCATTGTATCATGGGTCTTACACCAGCTAAATAGCCGGTGTAAAAATCTCCCGCACTGGCTATAATAGTTTTAATTACACTGGGAACACCATACAAATATTTACACCGACTTACATGGGTACAAAACTAGTGTAAAGCGTAGGGCAGACACTAGAAGTCGACACTATAAAATAAATAAATCGATATTCGACACCTATATAGTAAATAAGTAGTGCTATTAACCCGCCACAAAATAATTTACTTGAAACCGAATGGGTAATATTTAACCAAGTATTGTGTTATTTTATACGTTACTTATTATTACCAGGCACTATCCTGCCAGAAAAAATAAAAAAATACGTGTAATGTTTCGGATCAGTATTATGAGAACCTTGCACCACTTATAGAAATGCATTATAATTATTGAATGAATGAATGAATTAAGTAACTGGTATCATGTGATGTCGGAATGTATACGAGCTCAATCAATGAATGTCTGTGTTGTTTGTTGTTTCAGACGGCGCTTAGTATATTTTTTCAAGAAGCGGCGCTCCCGAGCTGTCCCCAGGGCCCAGGAACGCATTTTGGACAGGTGAGCCGCTCTTTGTTGCATAGAGAACACTGTGTGTTATATAGGCGATATATGTAGGCGATCACGTGTGCCCATCACCTCCACACGTGATCTGGTTCACTTAAACCAGATCGCACGCTGCGCCATGTTCGGTCATTTTATTACAGTTTGTGTTGGCGTCATTCTTTGTGAATTGAATTGCGTGGGAGTGTAATTAATTGTGTAATGTGTATACATGGCTATCCTATACTGTCCAATATTTTTTATCTAAAACTGTAAGACACTCATGAAACGTGAGGATGTTGCATCGTTAAAAATATATTCACACATTCAAAGTACAGTTTCTCGAAAAACTGTAGTATGAATCAACAGTCGGGAATGAAAGTGAATCTGGTCCTGAAATTGAACCGTTGTGTTTACCATCGCCCCACCTAAAACTGCACGGTTGTGTTTACCATCACCCCACCTGAAACTGAACCGTTGTGTTTACTATCGCCCCACCTGGAACTGAACCGTTGTGTTTACTATCGCCCCACCTAAAACTGAACGGTTGTGTTTACCATCACCCCACCTGAAACTGAACCGTTGTGTTTACTATCGCCCCACCTGAAACTGAACCGTTGTGTTTACTATCGCCCCACCTGGAACTGAACCGTTGTGTTTACTATCGCCCCACCTGAAACTGAACCGTTGTGTTTACTATCGCCCCACCTGAAACTGAACCGTTGTGTTTACTATCGCCCCACCTGAAACTGAACCGTTGTGTTTACTATCGCCCCACCTGACACTGAACCGTTGTGTTTACTATCGCCCCACCTGAAACTGAACCGTTGTGTTTACTATCGCCCCACCTGAAACTGAACCGTTGTGTTTACTATCGCCCCACCTGAAACTGAACCGTTGTGTTTACTATCGCCCCACCTGAAACTGAACCGTTGTGTTTACCATCGCCTCACCTGAAACTGAACCGTTGTGTTTACTATCGCCCCACCTGAAACTGAACCGTTGTGTTTACTATCGCCCCACCTGAAACTGAACCGTTGTGTTTACTATCGGCCCACCTGAAACTGAACCGTTGCGTTTACTATCGCCCCACCTGAAACTGAACCGTATGTTTACTATCGCCCCACCTGAAACTGAACCGTTGTGTTTACTATCGCCCCACCTGAAACTGAACCGTTGTGTTTACCATCGCCCCACCTGAAACTGAACCGTTGTGTTTATCATCGCCCCACCTGAAACTGAACCGTTGTGTTTACCATCGCCCCACCTGAAACTGAACCGTTGTGTTTACTATCGCCCCACCTGACACTGAACCGTTGTGTTTACTATCGCCCCACCTGAAACTGAACCGTTGTGTTTACCATCACCCCACCTGAAACTGAACCGTTGTGTTTACTATCGCACCACCTGAAACCGAACCAAAATTAATGTCTGTCAATTCCCTGCTGCGACCATGTCGTGTGTGGGACATGGCTGGCGACTGACCAGTCGGATAAGATGGTGGAAATAATTATTTCAATAAAATACGCACTGTTAACATAATTATTATGTTTGTCGGCATTAGTAAAAATTTAATTTTCAATTTTAAAAATGTATTTAAAATCGGTTCAGTTGCGGGTTCAAGTTATGTAGCAAAATGATAATTCAGGTTCGGGTTTGGGGTCACTTTCATTCACATTTGATTTAGACTAGGTATAGACTAGGTAGTGTTTCAACAAGGAACTGTAATCCCCACGTGTTGCATCACGAAGCTTCAGTCATACTCAGTCATAACTCATCACTCAGCCATGACCGGACTCCACGCAGACATGGTTGGCTAGCTGTGGGTATTGACCTACCGGCAGCGTTTCTATGTTGCCTTGTTAAATGTTTCTTGACAAGCTATTCAACGAAACAAGCGCGGCTAATTTAGGTGCTCGTCACGTGCAATGTCGACCGACAGGCTGCGTGTACAGTACACGCGCACGCACGTCACGCACTGCACACTGTACTACACGCCTGTACACGTACACGCACTGCGTGTACAGGCTTGCACGCTCTAGGCTGCATGCAACCTAGTTTCTAGTTCTTACAAACCCACAATTTGGGCACTTATCACGTTTTATTGATAATGAGTAGCGTTCTCATGATGTCCGAAAAAAAAAAACTCGTAGTTCACGCGTATTTTGTAGTGAGACTACCCTTAGCAATAAAGTGAGTAGGCTATTTTTACCACCTCGAGTCCACCAAATGATTAAGCTTCTTTAATTAACTTTCTCGTTATTTGATACAACAGCTGATTGAAAGTATTTCCATTGCGATATCGGCTTACATGTTGTGACTTTATGAAAGTAGTCTGTGGTGTGTTAGTACATGCTTTTGTTTCAAACTATTTTTGTGACAAACGTAACCTTGAAATTCCTTAATTCAAAACTAGCACTAGCACAAATACCAAGTGGCTGTGTTCTAATTGGCGGTTAATGGCAATGGAAATCAGTTGACACATAATGCTCGGAGAATGATTTAGCATTCGTTACTCGTCCACTGTAGAAAAGGCATATTGTCTGAGATCTACACTGGAAAACCTGCAGTGTCATTGGAATTTTGTGTTTTGTTGTTTTGTTATAACTTCAAAGTTCGTAAGATGTTCTATTCTTAGTTTGTTTTTGTCCTCCGTTGTGCTCGAATAATATCGCGTTTAAAAGGAGTGTGCGTGCCAGGATGTGGGTGGACAAAAGGGGTGGATTACATGTTTTCACCGGCGACTGGATTAGTCTCTGAACTTTCAGGGTTCTTTCTATCTAGAAAGTTAATTTCCAAAGCACTCTACAAATACGGTTATTACTTTTTTCTCCAATTGAAGTGGAGAAAAAAACCAACATGTGTTGCTGACTATTCCATGTTTGAAGCGTGAATCGTTATAACAAGTTCATATTGTGTCTACCTGCTACGTATTCTTCCAAAGCACTCTACAAATACGGTTATTAATTTTTTCTCCAATTGAAGTGGAGAAAAAAACCAACATGTGTTGCTGACTATTCCATGTTTGAAGCGTGAATCGTTATAACAAGTTCATATTGTGTCTATGTTTTTGAAGTTATCTTTGTAACGACCATTGATATGTGAAGTAAATAGGGTTTCATATAAGTTTTATCTTCAAGATCAATACAAATAAGCAGTTACGTCGTGGTAAGTGTAGCGCGAACCTTGACAGCATCCTCGGCATACCTATATCGCTTCTGGCTTTGTCCGCCTGACGTGTGACCTGTTATGGGGTGCACACCTTAGACCAGTATTACTGGTCTAAGGTGCACACCAGCTTTCCCTGATGTGCCCCGCTTGAGGTGCTGTTAGTGTTATGTTAGGGTGTTTGGATAGTTGGGAAGGAATGTCCTAGGGCCGTTGGTATGACTCAATCTCAGCATTTCCTCGGGAAATACCTTCAGTCAGGATTGCCTGTGACCCGGAATCGAACCGGCGGCCTCCCGAATTAGAGCCTCGCTTTTTACCGCTGATCCTGCCGCTACCTGTATCGGCAATGGGTTTTACAGACTTCTGCTCACCCAATAAAGAGTATGATGCCCCCCCCCCCCCCCCCCTCTTCCGAAGATGTGTAATTGTAATCGAACCGGCGTTCAACAGTCGGTCGGGCATTCTCATCTCGGCCTCTCCAGTCGCAAACTAGACAATCTATTGGTCTGCAATCGAAGTCTGTAAAAATGTTCAAAGGTAACATTGGACATCTGGTTTCCTCAACGTAAGCCTAAGTGTAAGTAGTCTCATGCTTAAACGCACCAACTAATGGTCTACAAAGTTTTTCTAGTTCATACCCTCTACTACCATAAACATCAACATTAGGGATAATTTATGACTGACCTTAGGTTGTATATCAGAACACTTTAAACACAGCGGGCGTGATTAACGAGACTTGTGCGCTCTAACAAGTGGAAGAAATTGTCTCTACGAATGTGTGAAAGAACGCGAAAGAAATCTGTTGATTTGGGTGAAACAGCGTGCATTGAGGTCGGTACAAGACGAGAGTTACGTTGGAGCTATAGTAAAGATAGACAATGTGCTCAAACGGTGTCTCGTCTGCACTGAGAGTACGCTCGGTGTAACTGTAATGTGTAAATCTGTGCTGAGAGTGCACCGACTTTGGGTGACACCGTGATACAAAAATATTCCTGAGGGGTGACCCCTTATGTAGGTAATCTATCTATCCGAGTCCTAGAAACAGTTACTGTCGTAGAGAGAGAGAGAGAGAGAGAGAGAGAGAGAGAGAGAGCATTACAGTGTTGTGAAGTGAGGATACAACCACCGCATGTGACGTCACAGTTATCTGTAGTGACGTCACTGGACGGGGAAGTGGGTTTGCTTCCTCCGCTTGACTGTCGGTGAGCGCATGGATGGAAAGTGGAAACGCGTGTGCCGCACTATTTGTGTAGCGATACCTAGAGCCAACAAACACAAGGCCCTCTTCTCTTGTCGTTCTACGGACGTTTTTGTTTGGCTAGATTCTAGAACGTTTGCTCTGCGTCATTCGCATGATTCGCGTCCTTGGGTTTACCGACAAGTGTGCCACGAGCCACTAATAGGGGTTGTCACAGACGCTTGCCTGGCTCCTGGGCTCAGGGTTTACCGACAAGTGTGCCACGAGCCACTAATAGGGGTTGTCACAGACGCTTGCCTGGCTCCTGGGTTCAGGGTTTACCGACAAGTGTGCCACCAGCAACTAATAGGGGTTGTCACAGACGCTTGCCTGGCCCCTGGGTTCAGGGTTTACCGACAAGTGTGCCACGAACCACTAATAGGGGTTGTCACAGACGCTTGCCTGGCTCCTGGGTTCAGGGTTTACCGACAAGTGTGCCACGAACCACTAATAGGGGTTGTCACAGACGCTTGCCTGGCTCCTGGGTTCAGGGTTTACCGACAAGTGTGCCACCAGCAACTAATAGGGGTTGTCACAGACGCTTGCCTGGCCCCTGGGTTCAGGGTTTACCGACAAGTGTGCCACGAACCACTAATAGGGGTTGTCACAGACGCTTGCCTGGCCCCTGGGTTCAGGGTTTACCGACAAGTGTGCCACGAGCCACTAATAGGGGTTGTCACAGACGCTTGCCTGGCCCCTGGGTTCAGGGTTTACCGACAAGTGTGCCACGAGCCACTAATAGGGGTTGTCACAGACGCTTGCCTGGCCCCTGGGTTCAGGGTTTACCGACAAGTGTGCCACGAGCCACTAATAGGGGTTGTCACAGACGCTTGCCTGGCCCCTGGGTTCAGGGTTTACCGACAAGTGTGCCACGAGCCACTAATAGGGGTTGTCACAGACGCTTGCCTGGCCCCTGGGTTCAGGGTTTACCGACAAGTGTGCCACGAGCCACTAATAGGGGTTGTCACAGACGCTTGCCTGGCCCCTGGGTTCAGGGTTTACCGACAAGTGTGCCACGAGCCACTAATAGGGGTTGTCACAGACGCTTGCCTGGCTCCTGGGCTCAGGGTTTACTGACAAGTGTGCCACGAGCAGCTAATAGGGGTTGTCACAGACGCTTGCCTGGCTCCTGGGTTCAGGGTTTACCGACAAGTGTGCCACGAGCCACTAATAGGGGTTGTCACAGACGCTTGCCTGGCTCCTGGGCTCAGGGTTTACTGACAAGTGTGCCACGAGCCACTAATAGGGGTTGTCACAGACGCTTGCCTGGCTCCTGGGTTCAGGGTTTACCGACAAGTGTGCCACGAGCCACTAATAGGGGTTGTCACAGACGCTTGCCTGGCCCCTGGGTTCAGGGTTTACCGACAAGTGTGCCACGAGCCACTAATAGGGGTTGTCACAGACGCTTGCCTGGCTCCTGGGTTCAGGGTTTACTGACAAGTGTGCCACGAGCCACTAATAGGGGTTGTCACAGACGCTTGCCTGGCTCCTGGTCTCAGGGTTTACCGACAAGTGTGCCGCCAGCAACTAATAGGGGTTGGTCACAGACGCTTGCCTGGCTCCTGGGCGCAGGGTTCGAATCCTGGCTCTGCGCGCTGCGGATGTACGAGCCTTTCTTGGCTCGATTCCCAACACCGGAATTTTTTGGTTTCGTTCGTAAGACTAAGACAGGTGAGGATTGAGAGCATTAGCATATGAATGTCGTCCATTTCCAACTATCCATACGTGAGTGTCTGTGTACATAATCTTAGATACACTATTTAGGGGGGCCTCAAAGGTACCAGAACGTTTTGAGTTTTGACAGGCCAAAAGGGAATTTGTGGGAGTATAATTTAGGCCACAGGAAAATGGTTGCAAGGAGGACCGATCCAGCACGCTGAACAATTCTCAAGATTAGGCGTCAAGGGCATGAGTTATAAGTTTTGGCATTAATTTTCTATAAATTTAGCATTCGTTATTTTAAATTAAGCATTTTGTAGCATTTATTTTTTCTTTTCATCAAATCCTGAATATGGGGGGGTTGTTTGCACTTGTAATGTAATGGAAAATGATGTGCAGATATTTCAAATCAATTTAATTGAGCTACTTATAAAGGGTTATAATGTAGTTGTTAACTAAATCTATGTAGGAATGCGAATGCTTAATTTGTTTGTTTGTTAAATAGCATTTTTGGAGCGTTTAAAAATTAACGTGTTTTCCGATTTTGCATCTAATACCTAAAACATAAAAAAAAAACGTATCTTTATTTCTAAGCGAACAAGTGGAGGCTCAGCCGCGCAAGTACTGAGGAAGCGAGAAGGATTACGGGTCAGGATAGGTTGCAACCAAGTCAGGATGCCGTAGTACCGAGGAAGCGAGGAGGATTGCGGGTCAGGATAGGTTGCAACCAAGTCAGGATGCCGTGGGTACACCAGCACTCGCCATGCCACAATGTGTGTGTGTACTTTGTACAAGTACCGAGGAAGCGAGGAGGATTGCGGGTCAGGATAGGTTCAGGATGCCGTCGGTACACCAGCACTCGCCATGCCACAATGTGTGTGCGTACTTTGTACAAGTACCGAGGAAGCGAGGAGGATTGCGAGTCAGGATAGGTTGCAACCAAGTCAGGATGCCGTGGGTACACCAGCACTCGCCATGCCACAATGTGTGTGCGTACTTTGTACAAGTACCGAGGAAGCGAGGAGGGTTGCGAGTCAGGATAGGTTGCAACCAAGTCAAGATGCCGTCGGTACACCAGCACTCGCCATCCCCACAGAGAATGTGAGTGTGTGCACTTGTTTGTACAAGTACCGAGCCAATGTAAAGTGTGCATGACCTGGTTTGTTGATCCAACAATCAATGCGTGTGTATAACATTACTTTGATGGAGATTGTGTTTCCGAAAATCGTTAAACAAATTAACCGCTGTTTACTTGCGATAATAACAACGTGCCTCGTGGCTGTGTTGGTCTGTTTGGCACGGCGGACACATCAGCGCGTGTTACGCAACACGGGGGTCCCCGTCGGTGTCGGTGTAATACCGGCCGGGAAGAGACGGACCTCGCTCCA